>JAREIK010008222.1:0-17500 GCA_029783825.1 Sapria himalayana | reverse complement strand
ATCGACCAAATATATAGGTCAGTATTTTCTAACCAATTCACGACCAATTTATAGATCCAAATAGGGGCATTTGAAAATCAACCAATTTTCTGACCAAACTACCGACCATATATTATACCGACCAAATTATTTTTTAGTCGGAATTGGTCTGTAAATTAGGAGAGAATTATCGAAAAATATTGCCGAGAGATTACCAACAATTTAATGATCAAAATATTTTACCATAAAAAATGTTCGGTAAAATGGTTATACAATATATTATAACGTCGTAATTACAGACCAAACTTCCAACCAAAAATATTATTTTGGTAATTACCCACCATTTAACGACATAATACCAACCATACCTAAAGACAAATGTTTTGGTCACAAATTGGTCAGTAAATTTGATGGATATAGTTAATAGAAATTGCCTACAAATTACCTAGCATTTAACGACCTAAAATAAATTACCATTAAAATTGGTCGGTAAAGTGGACTTCCAAATAGTTATAAATTTTTCTCACCTACCATTTACCGACCATAATTTTGGTAGGTAATTCATTGTTTTAATTTTTGATTTGATAATCATTTTCTATATCATTAACACCTACAATCATCGAAACTCAGTCATTTTTTTTTTGAATAAGGGGTGACGGTAAGCATGAAATCTATAAAATTTTGTCTTTCTTCTGAATCAAGGTAAGTTTTTCTTTGTTCATCTTATTCAAAATGATTATACATATCTTCATTTCTCTAAATTATATATAGACAATCAGATTTTTAGTTTTTCAGTATAATCGGGTATTAGGTTTTTTTATTTCTTTTCCGAATTTCTTAAGTTTTGCTTCAATTTCATTTAACCTAACATTACTTGACTCGACACAATTAATTAAACTATAATTTTTCATATTTAAAATTTGTTATTCTTCTGTTTAGATTTTTAAGGTTTTAGTGATTTTGATTTCAATTACAGAATGTTTGCATCCGAATAATCTTAATGTTAATGGTTTATATTTATAATTGTATGACATTATGTATAAATGTCATAGTTTAATATATATAATGATTAATGTTAATCAACTTTTATATAATGTTAATCTTAAATGTCTATAACAAAAGATATAAACTTTTATACACTTATATAATCGCATGATATTATGGATAAATGTCAATACTTTAATATATAAAAAACATATTATATTATAAATACACATTGATATATTTATATAAACATATAATGTTATATTATATATTTATACATATGTATTAATGTTTATAAATATCTATAAAAATTTACATTAAACTATCCATTTATATATATTTTTTATATAATAATTATGTAACATTAAATGATTATACAATTTTGTAAATATTTTACATATTATTTTTTATATAGATATAGAATATTTATAATATTTATTTAAATGTGATATATACTTTATATAATTTATAAAAGTGTTACATATAAATATAATAATATTTAAATAACATTTATATAAAATATTTTATGCAGTAATATTATATAGTTACACTTGTTTAATTATATAATCAGATTCATATGCCATTTTATATTAAAGTATTTATAACTATATTTATAATAAAGTATACTATTTTTATAACTATATTTATAACTTTACATAACTAATTTATAACTTTATAATAATTTATAACTATATGTATGATTCTATATAACTATATTTCTAAAAGATTATACTATATGTATACTAATATATAACTATATTTAATTATATTTTACTAAATGTAAAACTATATAATGTTATATATAATTATATCTTTGTCTACATACAGATTTATAACTATATGTGTATAACTATATATAAATATTTCTATAAATATGTACACTTTATATAATTAAATATAACTATATTTGTAACTATATATACATATATGTATTCATATAATTAAATTAAAATATTTGTTATAAAGTATATATTTATGTATAACTACTTATAACTACTTTTATGAATATATCTATATATAAATGTATGTTTAATTATATATAACTATTTATAAACATATATATTTAATGCAAATAATATATAACTATAAATAATTGTATCCTACAATATGTATAACTTTAAAAGTTTTATGCATAATTATATTTAAATATTAAATTTATAGCTTATATTTATTATATATTTGGTATATAGTAGTATATAAAAAAGTATTTTACTATATCTATACCTATACATTACTATATCTATATATATATAAAATTAAATGAACAAATATATAAACCTACATGTATTAATATTGTTTATCTATATGTCTAAATATATGTATAACCATATGTAACAATATTTATAATTACATGTAAACAACACACAACATTATGTTAAATTATATGTGTATATGTATATATATAAATATTTGTTTAACTAAATAAATGTCTATATAATTATATATAACTATGTTTGTAACATTATATACATATATGTATTATAAAATTAAAGTAAAATATTTTTTATAACGTTGTTTATATTTATGTATAACTAAATATAACTACTTGTATGAATATATCTATTTATATAACTATATGTTTAAATATATATAACTATATATAATTATATATGTTATATGTAAAAAATATATAACTATACATTTAGTATCTTACTATATGTATAACTTTAAAATTTTTATGCATAATTATATTAAATATTAAATTTACAGTTTATATTTATTATATATTTGTATAAAGTAAAATATAAAAAAGTATTTACTATATCTATACCTATACCTTACTATATGTATATATATATATATATAATTAAATGATCAAATATACAAACATACATGTATAAATGTAGGTTTAAGTATATTTGTAACTATATGTATAACCACATGTACTATATTTATAATTACATGTATAACAACATACAACATAATGTTAAACTATATGTATAACTATATATAAATTTTTTTATAACTAAATAAATGTCTATATAATTATATATAACTATAATTAGAGACAATCACGTTTGTTAATAAATGGATTTTTTAAATAGTTATGGAAGATGATCATGAATGGATGTTACAAGTGTCGAATAGTGAATAGATGTTCTCTAATTAATGGGGGAATAAAGTTGATGAATTTTTTGAAGTTTCTCTGAGACATCCTGAGTGTGTGAATGGTGGTATAGATATAAGGTGTCATTGCACTTTAGTTAAATGTCAAAATAAAACTTTTTGAATGTTGAGACTGTGAAGATGCATTTGTATAGAATTGGTTTTTTGGCGGTTACAATGTTGGATATACCAAGGTGAGAAGCAAGTCAACAAAAGGTGTTCAAGTTTAGTACGGGTGCTAGTAAGTCAAACTGATCAGATGATCTTGGATAATATTAATCACACAACATACCATAGAATGGTTTGTGATGCTGTGGGTCTTGAAATAAAACAAATGAGGAACCAAATGCCAAGGCAAAGAATTTCTATGACATGATTTGAGCTGGTGAAAAACCTGCATATGAGAGAAATTCTAAGCATACTCAACTATCTACATCCATTAAGATGTTAGAAATAAAGTGTAGAAACACGTGTTTGCAGGCATGGTTTGATGATATGTCTAAGTTCATTCTAAAATTATGCCACAAAATAATCTAATGCCATTGGATTTCTATTGCACAAAGAAGTTAGTAAGAAGATTGGGATTACCCGTACAGCTCAATCATTGCGGTGTGAACAACTGTATGATATACTGAGGTGATGACAGTGACCTTTAAGTCGTAAAATATGTGGGCATGCTCGATACAAAGCAAAAGGTTAGGGGTTCTAGAATTACATTGTATAGATGAGAGGTGAAGGTACCGTATAAAAAGTTGCACTATTTCCAATAAACATCTAGGTTGCAAATTTTGTATGAATCAACCGCAACAGCTAATGAAATGCGGTGGCATTAGAGCATCATATGGAGGAAGGTAAGATGTGTCACCCTTCTGATGCTCATGCTTGGAAACATGTTGATGGGTGTTTTTCTGATTTGTATTCTGAACTTTGAAATATTAGGCTGGGTTATTTACTGATGGTTTTCAGATGTTTGGTTAATTTGGATAGCAATAATCTTTGTGTCCTGTGGTGGTGACACAATATAATTTGTCTCCAGACTTATGTATGAAGGAGGAATTTATGTTTTTGATTGTGTTAGTGCCAAGGCCTACAAATCCAAAGGATAAGATATATGTTTTCTTGTAGCCATTGATGGCGGAGTTGAAAAGTCTTGAGGTGTTAGGGTTCAAACTTATGATATTTCCAAATGAAAAAATGTTAAGATGTGCTCTGCCCTAATGTGTACATAAATGATTTTCTAGCATATTTTATGATGTATAGGTTGAGTACAATATTTTTGTTGGCATGTCCATATTGTATGGATGATTTTGATGCTTTTAGATTAATTAAAAGTGGAAAATAGTCGTGGTTCGACAACCTTCGGAAGTTTTTGCCCATTAATAATCCGTATCGACGTAACACCTAAGACTTCATTAAAAATAGAAAGATTACTAAAGAATTCTCAGAGGTTAGATCTGGTGATGAAATCTGCAGGATTTGAATAATAGAGGCTTGAGAAAGGTGATAGATGTTGATGCTGATGTTATCAATGCATATATATCTAAAAATTATGGGTGGAATAAGAGAAATTTTTTAGGGATTTGCCCTATTGGCATGAAAACTTGCTCAGGCACAATCTTGATGTTATGCATATTGAGAAGAATGTGTCTGATAATACTTTTAATACTATGTTTAACATTCTAGGGAAAACTAAGGACACGTACAAGTCAAGAGATGAGTTGAATAAATAATGGCTTCATCCACAATTTTCAAAAAATCATATCACCCAATAAATACCATGATGTGCCATTTGTTATGAATAAATCATAGAAGAAGGTTGTGTTGGAGTGACAAAAAAACTTAGATTTTCAGATGGGTATGCTTCTAATCTGGGGAGGTGTGGATGCAAAAAAAATTTAAATATTTGGAATGAAGAATCATGATTTTCATGTATACATGCAAAGGTTATTACGAATTGCTCTTCAAGAATTCCTTCCTAATAGAATATGGGAAGCAATATTTGAGATTTCTTTATTCTTCAAGCAACTGAGTTCTTAGTCATTGACTGATGAGGTGTTGAGGAATCTGGATTAACAAATTCCTATTATCTTATGTAATCTTGAGAAAATCTTTCCTCCTAGTTTTTTTGACTCAATGGAACATCTTCCAGTGCACTTGGCTTATGAAGCTAGAATTTCTAGTTCTGTCTATTATCGTTGGATGTATCCTCTAGAAAGGTAATATTAATTCACTAAACCAATTCTTTTCATATATATATATATATATTTATATATTTATATATACACAAATATGACTTGAAATTTTCAATAATATTTTTATAGATACTTGAGGAAAATGAAGCATACAATAATGAATAAGCCTTAGGTTGAGAGTTATATATCAATACGTTATATTATGGATGAGGCTACAAAATTTACATCATTCTATTTTAAAGAAGGATATCCAACTCTTACACTTAAGGAAAAGTTGAATTAGGTTTATCTTAATGACGATGAGAATAATGATATGTTTGAAATTGTAAAGCCTCCGGGTAAAGCAATTGGTGCTAAAGGCAAAAGGTATCTAGAAGACTATGAATATACTAGAACTCATCTATATAGCCTAATTAATTGTCCAGAGGTTCAACCATTTATTGAGTAAATATTGCCTATTAGTCAAATGAGATATATTTAGCATTATAATTTACTATTTCCTATCAATGTATTAATTATTTTTAATTTATTTTTTAGTGATTTTGTTACAGATAATTATAAAGAGTTTTCAAACTTGAATGAAGAAGCTATCAAAGCCGTGACGGAGCAAGAATTTTCACCATTTTTTGAAAAATATGCATGTTTACTTATATTGATAATCATAACCCAATTGTATTGTTCTAATAAAAATTTATAATTGTAATCTAAATAATCCAGTTAATTTTGATTATAGGTTCATAATCATGAAAATAAAATTTTCAATCATTATCTTTGAAGTATAGCATGAGGTCCCCTAAGAGAAGTAAGAAAGTACATTGGTTACACTGTGAATGGTTTTAAATTTCACACTAAATCGTATGGTAGTTACTGAGCAACAGACAATACGGGCGTATGCATTAAAGGATCCATATACAATGAAACTAAATATGACCATGACGGGACTCTGGTTGAAGTGATCAAGTTATAATTTGAAGACCTCCTAGTTAAAAAAAACTATGTTATTCAAATATGAATGCTTCGATCCAACACCACATGTTGATATTGTTGTACATCCTCAATATAAACTTATCAATGTGCATGATAAAAAAAAATTCAACAAGTATGAACCTTTTGTCTTCGTAGTACAAACATCACAGGTTTATTATTGTGAATATCCGGGTCAGACCGGTACTAGAAAGGATTGGAAAGCTATGTGCAAGATCAAAGCAAGTGCTCAAATTGACATCCCTGCATCACTAAGTACTAATTTCTTTGAACCAACTTTTAAAATGATAAAAATGATGTTATAATCGAAGCTGTGGTGGGGGACGAAGACGTCCTTTCCGTCGCATCTTCTTATGGATACAAGTGGGGATGTAAATGTAGATGAAAATTTAATTGATTATGAGGAATAATTTAGTGATGATGAGGAGTTTGAAAATGATGCTACTATATCTGAAGAAGAAGACGAACTAAATTTGGATGATTCTTATGAGAATGAGTAGACAGTGAGTTTTATGTTATTTTAATCATTAATCATTGTTGTTTATTTTCATTACCTTATGTATTTTTTACAGATATGGCAAGTGGACGATGTAAAGGCAGCACATTGCAAGGTCATACAAGTTATGGTATAGGTTGCACAACCTCAGGTATCCTCGAAACTAGTAGATGGGCATGGGTGGATGAGACACCACAGCAAACAAAGAAGGTTGTGAATGTACTGTAGCAGCAGTATTAGCTGACTAATCCACATAATAGTCATGAGATTTTGATAAATGATCAAGCGACGCCGGAGGGGGAGGAGTGAAAGGAGGGAGATTATGGAGATGTTGGAGAGTCTTCCTGAAAACACTTTACAGACGATACCCTCCCTATTGGTCAGTTTGATCTGACAATTGATAATCCATAAGATATAAAACTTAACAAATGATTTATTAATGTATTATTATATTTCTTATTTGCTAATAAATCTTTGGTTACAAGATGAAGTTAGAGCCGTCTAATTCTATTTCTAGCGTTATGAGGAAAATTTTCAGGAAGTCATTTAACCTTAATGGAAATAATTGGAAGTCACTCACAGATAGAGACCAATTGATGATTTGGAGAGAATTTAAGGTAAATATTACTACCTAAAAATTGTTACATATTTTATTTATTCTTTTTGTTCACAGATTAAAAATTGTTTATTTATCATTAAAGTAATTTTACAGGTGGACATAGCCAAAGAAGGAGGTCAAAAGTATTTTCTACAAACATGCAGCTAGTTGGTATAAAGACACCATGTACTAGATCAAAGATATATGGTTAAAGAATAAAAAAATTTGAGTATCCCGGATCGTGTTTTCAAGGAGTGGCAGAGTAGATGGGAAGATCCAAAATATAGGAAGAGATGTGATAAACAGAGCGGAAATCATCACTGAGAGTGGGCTAGGGAGGGTAGTGGCATATCTACACACACTTGTGGATCTCGCTCTATGCATGAGCACGAAAAAGTATTGGTATTATTTCTAATTTATACTTTTTATGTTTTTTACTTTGTGAAATATTTTAATTAATGCCTTAATATCACTTCTCATAAAGAATTTTTTTTTTCAATAGAATTAATGTATGTATTGTGTGTAATTATAGACACGCAAAAAGGATAAGAAGCCTATTGCTCCTCGCGTATTCAGATTCACGCACACGTAGGCTCATGATGATCTGACTTTCGTTGATCAAAGATCTCATGCAACAAATGTATGTTTCATTAAAAAAAGTAACTTTTTTTTGTTTGAATATAAAGTGAAATACATATCATATATTTTTATTAAGCGAGATATGAGGAAACATTAGCTGCTATGACTCAAGAGTATTCCTAGTCTACTTCAGGTTCATGTGATGGTGCAATAGTTAGTTCTCATTCATCAGCTCCACCAGTTGATTCGAATAAGATTTGGCATGTAGTTGTTGATGGCAAGGACAAGATGCCGGTCTATGGCATCGGTTCGTCGACATCATCATTCTATACACATAGATGACTAAATTATGAAACTAAATTTTCAGGATTAGTTTCGAATTTGTTCTCGATGATGGAGGAATTTTAGGACGTGATATGAAATGCGATACAGTATCAATTGGCCGATACCAAGTGACGCATGATCAACTATGAGGATGATAGGGATGAGTTGAGTATGCATTTTGAGTGGTTTACAAAGAAGTTTCTGGAAGGAGGATTGTAGTTCAACCCTGATGATCTACCTCGGATAGTTGGGCATAATGCTCCAGCTATAGCATCTACTCCATCACCTACCGCAACACCTGTAGCAACTGTATCAGGACTGGCAGCAGCAGACAGCTCTATCCAAGTACCCGACATTTCACCTTGTGGACCAGAAACATCACAGCATAATGATTATGAAACTATGTTGGATGAGTGAGTGTACTACACAATTTTTTTTCAATACCTTAAACTTTAATTTTTGATTTCATTTTTTTATTATCTCATGATGTATTTAATATATATGTGCAGTGTATATAGTTGTCTGCTGGAGTTAATTGAATTTTTTTATTGTGTTATTTGTATATGTTTCTACAGCAAGTGCATCAAACTTGATGTTTTTTTAATTTTTTTTTTGATTTTTATGTTACAGCTTCTACAGAAATTGCTCCAAAACTGGAAAAAAATTTTGGTCAGGTGATGACCGACCGAATTTCAACCAAACTGACCAAAATTTTTTAAAATCAATGGTTGGTAAAAGGTCACCAAATGATCGGTAATACTTTTGAAGATCAATTACCGACCAAGGATTTTAAAAGATTTTTATGAGTTTTTAGTCGAAATTTTTTTATTATTATAAACTCTTTTGTGACCATTTACCGAGCAAATGCTTTTGGTCAGAAAATGATTGGAATATATCCGGAAATTGTGAGTCGGTATTGGGCTCCAAATGGTCGGTAAGTACCGACCATTTGGAGACAATTTACCGACCAAGTGCTTTTGGTCGGACAATTATTATAATTTAGTCAGTAATTGTTTGTCATTGAATGGTATGTAAATGGTCGTTTATTGCAAAGCATTTGGAGACCATATCGCGACATAATTATTTTGATTGGAAAATTATCGGAATATAGTTGGTAAATATATATCGGTAGAGAGTCGGTAAATGTCAGTAATTTACCGACCTACTAATTTTTTGGAGGTAAAAAAATTAGCGATGATCAAAATTTTGACCTAATATTTTGGTTTGTAATTGGTTGCTATTTTATTTACCGACCAAAAAAGACCGATTTAGATACTAAAAAATTGGTCGGTAATTAGGTGATTTTTAGTTATGATAGACATATAAACAGATAGACTAGATAATTAGATAGTTACATAGATAAACAGATAGATAAATAGATAGATAGATAGAATGATTAATATATAAAGAAATAGATTGATAGATACACAGATATGCAGATAGGCAGATAGATAGATAAAGAGATAGACAGATAGATAGATAGATAGATAGATAGTTAGATACATAGATAGATATATAGACAAATAGATAGAAAAATAGATAGATATATAGATAGATAGGCAGATACATTGATAGACAGATAGACATATAGATCTATGGAAAGATAGACAAATAGATAGAATGATAGATAGATATATAGATAGACAGATAGGTATAAATATAGATAGACACATAAATAAATAGATAAAAAGATAGAAGGGCAGATAGACACATAGATAAATAGATAAATATATAGATAGATTGATAGACTAATAAACAAATAGATAGATAGTTAGATAGTCAGAATGATAAATAGAAAGATATACAGATAAACAGATAGACAGATAGAAAAATAGATAGATAGCTATATAGATAGACAAATAAACAAATAGAAAGATAGACAGACAGATAGATAGACATATAGATAGATAGACAGATAGACAGAGAGATTGATAGACAGATAGATAGATATATTGATAGACAGATAAATAGATAGTTAGATAGATAGAAAGATAGTCAGATAGATAGATAGATAGATAGACAGATAGATAGATAGACAGATAGATAGATAGAAAGATTGACAGATACACAGACAGACATACAGATAGATAGATAGAAAGATTGACAGATACATAGACAGACATACAGATAGATAGATAGATAGATAAATATACATATAGATAGACAGATAAATAGATTAATATATATAAATATTTAGATAAATAGATAGACAGATAGATAGATAAACATATAGATAGATAGATAGGTAGTTAAATACATAGATAGACATATAGACAAATAGATAGAAAAAATAGATAGATAGATAGATAGGCAGATACATTGATAGATAGATAGACATATAGATCTATGGAAAGATAGACAGATAGATAGAATGATAGATATATACATAGATAGACAGATAGGTAGAAAAATAAATAGACAGATAAATAAATAGATAGAAAGATAAAAGGGCAGATAGACACATAGACAAATAGATGAATATATAGATAGATTGATAGACTAATAAACAAATAGACAAATAGTTAGATATTCAGAATGATAGATAGAAAGATATACAGATAAATAGATAGACAGATAGAAAAATAGATAGATAACTATATAGATAGACAAATAAACAAATAGAAAGATAGATAGATAGACAGATAGATAGATAGACATATAGATAGATAGACAGATAGACAGAGAGATTGATAGACAGATAGACAGATAGATTGATAGACAGATAGACAGATAAATAGATACTTAGATAGATAGAAAGATAGTCAGATAGATAGATAGATAGATAGACAGATAGATAGATAGACAGATAGATAGAAAGATTGATAGATACACAGACAGACATACAGACAGATAGATAGAAAGATTGACAGATACATAGACAGACATATAGACAGATAGATAGATAGATATACATATAGATAGATAGATAAATAGATAAATAGATAGACAGATAAACAGATAGCCAGATAGAAAGAAAGAAATATAGATAGATAAATTGTTAGAGAGATAGACAGATAGATAGATAGATAGACAGAAAGATATATATATAGAAATATAGATAGAAAGAGAGATAGGCGGATAGACCAATAGATTTTTATCCATATATGAATATAGGTAGATAGATATATAGATAGATAGATAAATAGATAGGTAGATAGATAGACAGACAGATAGACATATAGATAGATAGATAAATAGATATCTAGGTTGACAGATTTAAAGATAGATAGAAAGACAAATAGACATATAGATAGGTAGACATATAGGCAAATAGAAATATAGACAAATAGATAGACATACAGATAGATAGATAGATAGATAGATAGATACATAGACTGATAGAAAGATAAATAGATCATTTAGACATAGACAGATTGATAGATAGAAAGATGAATAGAAAGATACCTAGATGATAGATAGAGATATAGATAGACAAAAACATAGATAGATAGATAAATTGACAGAAGTCAGATAGATAGATAGAAGATAGATAGCTAGACGACATATAGATAGAGAGATATGTAATGTGACAGATAGATAGATATATAGATACATAGATATAGATATAGACAAATTGAAAGATATATAAATAGATAGATAAATAGATAGATAATTAAACAAATTGACAGTTAGATAGAAAAATATATAGAGAGATAGTTAGAGAGAGAGATAGATAGATATGTAATATGAATATAGGCAGATAGACATATAGATAAATAAATAGATAGATAGACATATATACATATAGTTAGATATAATATATATATATATATATATATAGATAAACAGATAGATAGATATATATAGATAGATAGATAGTTAGATAGAGAGATGACAGACAGAGATAGATAGATAGATAGACAGATAGACAGATAGACAAATGATAGTTAGACAGCGATTGACTGATTGACCGATAGATAAACTATCCACATAGATCAGATTGAAAATGATAGATTGAAGAATTGATAGATTAATATATAAATATTATCAACAGATCAATAGATAGACTGGACAGACTACATATAGATAGGATAGATAGATAAACGGATAGCTAGATAGCCAGATACACAATTGAATAAATTGATAGGATACAGTAATTAAATAGATAGACAGATTGACAAATTGAAAAAGTGAAGAGAGGTAGATCTATATATGATATATATTGATAGATAGAGTATAAATGTTAGATAGATAGATAGATAGCTAGATAGTCAAATAGGCATATAGATAAGAGATAGAGGATAGAGAGGTAGATAGCAAGATGAAAAATAAATAGATAGATAAATTAAAAGATGGATAATTAATACATAGATAGATAGTTAGAAGGATAGTCAAATAGACATATACATAGATAGATAGATAGATAGACATATAGAATGATTTATATATAGGCAGATAAAAGATAGATAGATAGCCAATAGATAGAAAGTCATATACACTATAGAAAGATAGCAGATAAATAGATAGAAAAAAAGGCAGATAGACAGATAGATAGGATAGATACACATATTAGTGAGAAAGATAGAGAGGCAGATATACACATAATAGATAGTCGATTATAGATAGATAGATATATAGATAAAATAGATAGACAAATAGACAAATAGATAAATAGACATACTAGACAAAAAAACAAATAGATAGATAGACAAAATGATAGATATATAGATAGAAAAATAGATAAGATACGTTAGATAGAAAGATAGACAGACAACATACAAGATAGATAGATATATAGATCGACAGATAGGTAGATAGATATATAGAAACATAGACAGACACAACATAGATAGATAGACATATGGATAGATAAATATATAGATAGATAGATAGATAATAACTAAAAAGATAAATTGATAGATAGATAAATAGATAGATAATAAAACAAATAGATATAACACATATAGAAAGATAGACAGATAGATAGATAAACAAGTATATAGATACTAGATAGATAGATAGATAAAAAAAAATATGGTAGGCTGATAGACAAATATAAAGAAAGAAAGATACATAGATAGATAGATAAAAAAGACATATTGATAGACAGATAGTTAGTTAGTTAGACAAAGAGATAGATAGACTAATAAAAAATTGGACAGATAGATAGATAGATAGCTAGATAAATAGAAAAATATAAAGATAGACAAATAGATAGATAAATAGATTTACAACTAGACAGATAGAGAGATTGGCAGATAGACATAAATTAGATATATACAGATAGTCAGATAGATAGATAGATAGATAGACAAAAAGATAGATATCAGATAGACGAATAGACAGATAGATTGATTGATAGATTGACAAATAGACATATAGACATATAGCAGATAGATATGTAGATAGACACATAGATAGATATGAACATAGATAGATAGATAAATAGTAAAATAGATAGATAGATAGACAGATATATAGTAAAAAAATATAGATAGATAGACTGATAGGGAGTCTGACATAGAGATAGATAGATAGATACATAGAAAAATAGACAAATACATAGATAGATAAAGAGAGAGATAGATAGAAAGAAAAAAATATTTTTATATAGATATAGTGATAGACATATAGATAGATAGACAGATAGACAGATAGACAGAGAGATATATAGATAGCTAGATAAATAGATAGATAATTAGACAGTTAGACCATAGACATATAGACAGATAGATTGATAGACCTGTAGATAGATAATAGTAGATCTATAGATTGATAGATAACCAGATAGCCAAATAGCTAGATAGATGGAAAAATAGATAGATTGATAGATTGATAAATAGATGACATATAGACAAACAGATTGATATATAGATATATAGATAAAAGGATAGACAAATAACTAGATCACGTGATAGGTAGATAAATATATAGATAGACATAAGAAGACCGATAGATAGAAAAAAAAATAGATAGATTGAAAGATAGATTGACAGATAAATAAATAAATAGATAGATAAATAGTTACTTAGATAGATTTATTGACATATAGATAGATAGAGTAGATAGATAAACATATAGAGAGATTTAGATAGATAGATAGATAATAAATTTGTCACATATAAAGAGAGACACAAATAGATAGATAAATATTTAGACATAAATAAATAAAAATATAGACAGGACAAACAGATAGACAAGCAAACACATAGATAGTGATAGATAGACAAATAGAACGATAAACAGAAAATGGATAGACAGATATAACAGATAGATAGATAGACATATAGATAGATAAATAGATAGACAGATAGATAGTAAACAGATAGATAGACAGATAAAATATAGACAGATAGATAATAGATAGATAGATTTATAGATAAAAATATATACAGATAAATAGTTAGATAGATAGACAGACAGATAAAGAGATATTCTGATTGACAGATAGAAAAATAGACAGAAGAATTAGAAGGATATAAAGATAAACAGATAGATAGTTAGACATATATACAAATGATAGATAGACAGATAGTGAAATAGATATATAGACATATAAAGAGATATATAGCTATACTGAGATACAAATAGATAGTTAGATAGTTAGAAAGATAGACAGATAGAAAGAAAGATAGCTGATTGATTGATGGAAAATACAAATTGATGGAAATACAAATAGATAGATAAACATATATACAGATAGAAAGAAAGATAGATAAAATATGAAAAATAGATAAATAGACAATACACGGATATATAGTTAGACAGATAGAAATATAGATCTATATATACATAGATAGACAAATAAAAATAGAAAAATAAACAAATAGAAAGAAAGATAGTTAGATGCATAGAAAAGTAGATAGATATACATATAGATAGATAGATGATAGACTGACCTAGATAGACAAATAGATACATAGAGAGCGGAGGAAGATAGAAGGTAAATAGATAGATAGATAGATAGACACATATTGACATATAGCTAGATAGACAGATTGACATCTAGATGATAAACATATAGATAGATAGATTTATTGACAATAGATAGATAAATATACATATAGATAGAAAGACAGATAGGCAGATTGATAGATAGACAGGTAGACTGATGGATTAATAGACAGATAGATATAAGGATAGATAGATAGGTACATAGACAAATAGCAAGATATATAGATAGAAAGTATATAGATAGATGGATAGATAGATTGACAGATAGATAGATTGACTATTTGATAGATAGACAGATAGTCAGACAGATAGCAGACGTAGAGAGATAGTAGATATATAGATAGATAAATAGATAGTAGATAGGACAATATAGATTATAGATAGACAAATAGATAGGTCATAATATTTGAAGATAGGCAGATAAACAAATAGACAATTAGACCTATAGATAGATAAACAAATAGATAGAAAGACAAATGATAGATAGACAGGTGGACAGATAGATTGATAGAATAATAAAAAAGTTAGATAGTTAGATAGATAGGTAGAAATACATAGATAGAGATATATTTAGAGAGAGATAGATAATATACAAATAGACATATAGGAAAATTGACACTTGATAAATAAATAGATAGAGTGATATATTGCAGTAGAGAGGACACATAGATCAATAGATAGTTAGATAGTTCATTTAGATAGATAGATAGATACACATCTACATAGATGGAAAGATATATATAGATAGATAGATAAATAACCAGATAGACAGATAGACAAATAGAAAGATTGACAAATAGAAAAATAGACCGATTAATAAAAAAAGATAGACGAAGATTATATATAGATACAAAAAACCAGATAATAGATAGACAATAGACAAAATACACAGACCAAAGTTAGATAAAGAGATAGATATATAGATAGATATACAAATAAATACAAGACATATATACAGATATAGTTAGGATAGACAAATAGTAGATAGATAGATAATCACAAAGACACATCGACAAGTATACAGGTAAACAGATATACATAAAAAATAGATAAAATTATAGATATAAAATTTACAAAGAGCCAGATAAAAAATAGATAAATAGATGATGACAAAAAATAGCTCTAATAGATAGAGGGAACATAGCCAATACAAGATAGATAGATAGAGATAGATAGATAGACAGAAAATATTAGCAGATTGATTTATAGATAGAAGACAGACAGACTATAGACAAATAGATATATAGATAGATAGATATGTAAGATAGATAGATATGTAGATAGATAGATAGATAAATATAGTTAGATTGATGATACATAGATTGAGATTACAGATAGACAGATAGATATAAAAATAGATAGAAGGATAGACAGATAGACATATACATAGGGGGACAAAGATAGATAGAGAGATAGATAGGACAAAGGCTAATAGATTGATAGAAAATAGAATAATTACATGATAGTGATATCATATGGACAGAGACAATTTAAGATAGACATATATTAGAAAGCTTAGCAGACAGAAGAAAGATATAAAGATAGATAGAAAGATAGATAGATAATTAGAAAGATAGACGATAGACATATAGGACATATAGACATATAGATAGATAGACAAATACCAAGATTTTCCATATAGACAGATAGATAGAAATAAAGATTGATTGATTGATACATATAGATTTTAGATATAGATAGATAGATAAGTAGATAGATAGCTAGATAGATCGGCTATAGACATATACAATATAGCTAGATAGAAAAACAAATAGATAGATTTATAGATATACAGATAGATAACAAAGAGATAGATACATAGCCAGAGACAGAGAGACAGATAAAAAGGTACACAGATAGACATATAAATATATGATAGTTAGACAGTAAAATATATACTGATATACATTGTATAGACAGACAGACAGATATATAGATATATAGATAAATAGATAGATAGACCTCCAATATAAAAGTAGATAGTAAAACATATTGATAGATATATACATAGAGACATAGGACATATAGAAAGATTGATAGATAGATAGATAGATTCATGGATACATAGATAGACGATAGATTGATGGTGATAGATAAATAGATATCAGATAAATGAATAGACAGATTGACAAGATTGACAAAATAGGACAAAAGATTATGTAGCCGATAGAAAGATAGAAGATTGATGATACACAGATAGATAGATAAATAGATTTATGTTTATATAATAAACATATATTGATGGAAATTGGACACAAAGACATGGATACATAGATAGAAAGATAAATAATAGTAGATAGACAAATATAAATATAGACAGATGGAGATAGATAGGATAGATAAAACAGATGGACAGATGGACAG
>JAREIK010008221.1:0-11413 GCA_029783825.1 Sapria himalayana | reverse complement strand
AGGCAAAGGCCTTCTTTGAGTATCGAATCCGCATAAGTCATCCGGACACTGGAAAGTCTCCCGTCCTCCTGTAAATCTGCTGATCTCTATCTGTCGGAAAGGAAAGCAAAGCTAACTTGTCTCTTCTCTCGTATAAACTGCTTGCTTCTGGAGTGCGGGAACTGGCACTATCGCATCAGTAGGATCCGCATTTGTTTGGAAAGGCTTTGCTGCTCGTTTGAAGGAATAGCAAGCAGAAAACTACAAAAAAGGGGTAGCACATAAACCAAGCTATATTTTATCAATCGCATAGAAGATACGAGTCTTCGCGTACAGAAAAAAGTGCTATCCGCACGCATGAGATTCAGAGGTCCATTACATCCACCAACTGCTATCATCCTGGGCCGACACACTCCACCTTCCTTGCTCAGTCCAGAACCGGCATAACCAGACCCAAAAAGTAATTCATTCAGGCCGAAGGAAAAGATGGAAATGATTGTAAAGAACTCTCCAGCAGGCGTATGCTCAGTTCCGGATCCATCTGTCTGCGGGACGTGATCTCTTGAGTCCGGCACTCCCCTAGGTTCATTCATTCAGGAACGATTCCGTTAGTGTCCAAATCGAATTCCTTTTATATCAAGCCGGATATCATGAAGCAAACTTAGCTTACAAATCTACGTGAGCATAACAATGATGGAGCGAAAGAAATTGCTTGTTGCCAGATCGATCATACAAAAGGGGGAACGAACCTCTAACAACTTAAAAGAGGGGAAAGGCAGCCTGAAAAGCAGAAAGCGATTCAGTAAGTCTTCCCGGGCTAATGTTCTTTCTTTAAGTGAAAGAAGGGATCTATGAACCTGCGAGGGGGTGAGTCATCTTGATCTTCTGACCGGTGCTATACGCGTCTTCCCCGAATGAATAGTAAAACTGCGCCTATTCACAATGTACCCGGAGCCTTTCATTCAATATCTGTAGTTTCAGTCTACCTTGATACATCTTCTTTTCCGAAAGGTTGCTTAAGGCCCTATGCTTCAGTCTCTATGCTCTCTATAGGGGATATCTTCAACCCTATTCAGGCAAATGCTGGATTTCAACACTGGGAATCTTGGACAATGGGAGAGGGGCGGATCAACAAGTAGTTCCCCTGACTATTACTATAAGGGAAGGGGGTTCGACAGTCTTCTCTAACGTCTACAGGGAACGCATTTGTTAATGTCTATAGATAGAGGATGATTCTTCATCTCGAATCGGGATCAAAGGAGGGGGGACTTCTTCGATAAACACTACTGAGATTCAAACTCCACTACCAATCTTTCCATCTTTTTATCTGCAGGGAGACTTGAGCCTTTCATCGTTCACCCCTTGCCATACTGTTACCGGGTGATCCCTCTCCTCTACTGCTTAGGCTACGCTTGGAGTAGACTAGACGAATAGCTTTGATTGTTTATACTAAGCTATATCACCCATTCGATCAAAAGCCTGTCTAGATATTGACCAATCATTCCCCACGGAATTTCATATTGCATGAACCAAATGGAGCACTCTCCGTGGTTAGATCCTTCAAGCTTCTCATTGTAGTTAACTTCTTCGATGCAGCCAGAAGATGTTTCTAGACGAATTGCGAAGATGACAGAGCTTGGAGTTTCACTCAAGGGCCTGCTCGTCCTAAGACAGGATGCGCTCGGATTATTAACATATTTAAGTAGTGCGTTAGAGCAAACGAAGGCCTCGTTAATAAAAAGGGGAGTGCTAACGAGCAAACGACGACCTGACTCTACTCTACTCGCGCAACGAAGGCCACTTTCGAAGCCTTCTATTCTATTCTATTCTATTAGAGGGCGCGCACTTCTTCTCGCTATATAAAACGTCAACTTAAACTACGTCCATCCGGAATGAAGATTCACAGCTATGCAAAATCTCAATCCAGGGGACCTGGTGTAGACTTCCGTGCCGGAGGGTGAGCCCTTTCTCGTCTTTATTTCCCCTGATAGCGAGAGGGATGCTCGGTAGCCCGACCGATAGATATAGAGAGCGAACGTAGCGACCGAGCGAAGCGATCTTCTTTTTTACCGAGATGGCTATTTGATTGATTTTCGGAACTGGGTAGCAAGAACAGCAGTTTCCTTACCCTTGTTTCCTTGCCTGTACTCTTATCCCTGAGTCTTTGATCAAGGAGTGGCTCACTGCCCAAAACTGCCATGGAATGGAGCCTTTTTGTAGGAGTCTTCGGATTTAGGAGTCAGCGTAGGTCGAATTCTTTTCTTCCTCAGTTGTCGAGGAGTCAGCCTTTAACGAAGAGGAATGAGCTCCCCTTAGCAGACCTGTTATATAGGTTTTCTGTTCTCACGCCAAGAGCAGGTTTTTCTTGCTCACTCGGTAACTAGATTCGGGGAAGGTATCGGAGAAAGTATTGATAACTTTCTATCTCCTCTTTTTCAGTCAGGGAATTTCCACTCTTTTAATCTGTAGCGCAACGAGGTCTCAACGAAAGGAGCTAAGGAGCGACTAAAAAAAAACCTCACTCGAGGAAAGGAGTAAGCTAGATTCAACAGTCAAGATGGATTTGATGAGTTTCTCCACTCTGGGCTGGGAATCTCTTTCCCCGTGCGAGAAGATAAGGTCTTGATGGCTACTGAATGAACTTGGCTGATTTTGGGTCTGCGACTATAGCCTTTCGGGGAAAGCAGGAATTGGGATTGCTTACGTATTTAGCTCTTTGTTTAGTTCCGTAGTCTTCCTACGACTTGGGGAAGCTGTTCGGATATGCTATTCTTGCCTTTGCCTTAACCGTTCGCGCGTCGATGATGTCCTTTTCCATCCTATTTTTATTTTTGTTCTGACTGGCAACTGCCTAGCATTCAAGGCTCTTTTCTTTAGTTAGGGTCGTTAGTTAGGACCATTGGCAATCAAGGATTGATTCTCTTTAGTCTTCTTTTCGGCAACCTCGGGGATGGAATCTCATCTCTCTTGAGGCGGCAAAACTAATGGCGCTGTGGCGCAGCATAGAAAGAAGTAGGAGCTAGCGACCAGATTTCTTTTCCACCCAGAGTCGAGTATCCTACTCCCGCCCATAATGGTCCCCAAATGTCATGATCTGACCTGGTCGACCCAATCCGTTTCTCCCGTATGAGCGTATCGAACAGAAGACTCGCTCAGCTCTCGAGGCAAGGTAGATTAGCCCAAAGAGGTAAGCACGAACATGAACGTAACTCGCATTCTTTCCGGTCACCCTTTCGGGATATAAGAACGCGAGCGGTGGCGGTTACTCCCGACAAGGATTCGTTTTCGGTAGATCGAGCGATTCCTCCCCGTCTCACTTTGGGAATCTTCCTATTATATTCTTCCTGCATGGCAGCATTGGCTTAAGACTCCGGACTGATCCCTTAGATTGTTTTTCAATCTTGTGATGTTTTTTGAGACAAAGCACCTCGTTCCATTCCCTGTGTACCGTCTATCTGAGAACCTTGGTCCCACTTCGAAGTTTGTAACTGGTTGCGATACTGGCGTGATTGACAAACCAACTAAATCTGGTCCAACAGTTGATATTGACATTTTATGTCTTGTGACGGATTGCTTCTTTGATAGATTGTTTGCGTCACCTGGGATGGAACATGAAATGCATATAGAAAGATAAGTTCAATTCAGGACAGGAAGGTAGTTGTGTAGGCTCCGCCAGCCTTGTTTCAGAGTCCTTTGTACTCTCTTTCAGCTAAAGCTCTTTAGCTAAGACTATTAATGGGCGAGTGGCCGATAGTTCAACTCGGCGATTGGATGATCCAGACAACTCAACTTGGTGCTGCCCTATTACGTAAAGGCGACCCCATCTTCTCAACATGACATGACAAAACCGACCTAATAAAAAAGAATCTCAATTGAAGAAGAATGGAAGAGGGATCGATCGCACTTCTTCTATGGAAATTAAGAAGTGACAAATGCCTAACAACCAATGAGGGGCTAAGGAATGATGAATCGCTTAGCGCGATAGAGCTAAGGAAGAGGAATTCGAAAATAGCAACGGTCCTCAACAGGAAGATTGACTATAAGTCCACGTTGTGAGCTTAAGGTCCATGAAATGGACTCTTTCTAGTCGTAGTTGAATAGAAGGGTAGTGAAACTATTTCAAACAGGCTCAGTCTCAGGCTCAGGTAAGTGGACTTTCTCGACCTTTAGAAAAAGAATCGAAACGAAAGCTGACTCGGACCAAAAGTAAGAAGAGCGAGAAGTAGGCTAGAAGAACAAGCAAGGAAGCTCAAGCCTAGAAGAAAGACACAAAGGGAGAAGAAATAATAGGAGGAGAACCAGATAGGAACAACAACTACTACTAAGGTAAAGGCCTCACCCTATTATTTAAAAGAGTCAATAATAGAAGGCCTTACTTAAGGAAAAAGACACTATAACAACGTGAGTGCCTCCCTTGACAGAGGCACTCACTACTGGCAAGGTTTGTCCTCCTAACAGGATTAACTCTCTTGCCGGAGAATAATAATATTCTTTTTTTTCCACTCCACTCGACAGCTAGCAAGTCAGTCCCTCTTAACAAGAGAGGAACTTACTTGACGGATAGGAATCGTCTTTGATATGATTATCATTGATAGACAGCTAGCAACTCCTCTGGAAATCACTTGACGGGAAGAAAAGGTAGGTTATCCATATTCTAGTCCACACGAGACAGAGACGCAAGCAAGCAATAACAGGAACCGACACAAAGAATAGGTTGTATGAACCGGAACAAGAATCTCCATAAGAATACAGGAACAACAGGAACAGGTCTCTTGTCACTCTCCCCTCGCTCACTAGCTAGGTAACTACTAGGTAGTGTTCACTAAAGGCATACGCCACTGGATCCCCTCGCTCAACTAACCATCCTTACAGTCATTACTTTATTTCATCTAATGCATACAAGAACTCTCAAAGAAGAAATGTTAGTCCCTAATGGGATATTGACATTGGGTCATTCGGTCACTACCTCATATGCTCTCTCCCCTACGCTTTTGGGGGCGGTGTAGCGGGAAGGTATGAGATGAACCAATCCTATTCAAGTGGCAGCGCTGATGTTTGATTGAATCGCGGGTGTGCTTTCCCATTCCTATCTAGGCGTGAGAGAAGACTTTCATCAACCTTGGCATTATGGAGAACATTACTCCACAAGGGAATCTACTAATCTTTGGTCAAGCCTAGGTCCGGTCAGTAAGGCTGGTTTATGGGTTGTCTTTTCTTTGGTTTGAAAAGACGCATCATTGCAGAACCGAATATCTTTCTTTGGACGGGCTTAAGGCTCTTAGCCCTTTGTTTACGACCTCCTAACAACATAGCACCGATACGATCTCCCACTGGTTCACAAAGTCCAATCCTTCTACTTGTTATTAATTTGATTCTCCCATTGCTTTCATTGCTTGTTCTGAGACCCATGATTGGACAACCCCCGTAGCCCTTTCCCACAAACTCCTTTTATTAGGACCGAAAATCGAAGTCCATTGTGCCCTGATCTCTGTCAAGGCCTCTTGCTTTGAAGCTATAGAATGATGTTAGAGTAGCGTCCGCTGTCGCTTACCTTTCTCATCTACTTGAGATGTTCCTTTTGCCTCATCGGATGATAGTCCAGTCCGGTGTCACGTATGATTCTATCCTGGTGCCACAGGAGGCCCAGAACCGGGCAGTTCTCACTCAGTGAGTCCGGGAACTCAATTCCTAAGCGTCGAGAGAGATTTGAACCACTTGACTTAATTTAGATCCGGGTCAATGAAGGAAAAGAAATCCCTTATCTGCTAGCTCAAAGCCCGTCTGTCTTGTTCCATCACTTTGAGTTAGTTGAAAGTCCTTCTCAATCAGGCCGTGTCCTCATCTGGGAATCACTCATTCACTGCTCTTTCTCTCACATCACATCAGGCTGGATGTCATTTTGCCAAGCATTTGGTACTGGCAAAACCGCATCTGTCGATGAAGCAGACAAAAGCCTCTCCAGGGCTTGCCCTTTTGTTTCCACTAAGCAGGCTCCCGTCTGATACTGTAACTGGATCCCAATATATAGGTAAACTACACTGGACGTGCTTACCGTATCCCCCAGAAGGGTTAGCAGGGAAACTTGTTGATTAAAGTAAAGAACCAGGGGTCTAGCGCTTTTGTAAATGGAAATGGGAAAGAAGTTAATTCCCTTGAGAAGTTGGCTGGGCTACACTCTTACAGAATTAGCGGATTTGTCTCAAAGATGCTTTGGCCTTGGCCTTCTTCTCTAAGACCGGATTGTTTTCTTTTAAGGAGCGGGGAAATGGATTGACCATTCATTCTGCGCCCGCAGCTATGGAATCTGCTGTGAGGGGAATATCCCCGGTTGGTTGAGGAAGAGAAGTAGAAAAATCCGATGCTAGTCTTTACTGCTCCCCTAGCGACCAGTCAATCTCACATCAGGAAGAGCCTTTTTCGCCTGTCTTCACCGCCTTTCACAACGGAGGGCCCACGTTAAACAGATTGGGCTCACAGAATACTTCAGGGCTGGAGTGAAGAGCCACAAAAGCACCTGTCAGGAACTGTAGAAAACGGACCGAGAACTACATACGGTCTGAGACTCACTTCCTTGAAAAGAGGGAGACGAGTTATGTAGGCTGCGCCCGTTCAAGAAATGCCGGTCAAAGAATCGATTCTATGCGTGGCCAGAAGACCGATGAGACTGACCATAAGTGAAGTACAGAAGAGCAGGAAAGACGAACATCCGGTCATGGATCGGTAACAAAGCTAGTCTTTTCATCGCATTGGATTCCTACTACTAGTAAACGTCACAAATCCTACTCTACTACTCAAGGAAGGATGAACAAGGGCAGATGAACAGCTTTCACAAACCTGTGCCAAAACAAAGGACTGAAGCCGGATCGAGCTGCATTTAGGCAAATCGGTTAGCAAATCAATCAGGTGGGAAGTCCAATAAGAAGCATATAGGTGGGATTCACTTCTTTTTAGTGTCATTCATTCTCGGAAAGAGGCAAGATAGCCTTCGAAAAGACGAAAATAAAGTGTTGAAGCCAGTCATTTCGATGAACATTCTTTAGGGTTGACATTTCTAATCAACTAGTGGTTGGTGCCAGTCACTCACATTTAAACTCTATCTATCCGGGAAAGTACTAAATAAAGTAAAGAATGCCAGAAATCGTCTTAAATCTATCTGGAATCACTCACTCACGAGGGGTTCTTTTGAAAGCACCCTTTCTTTCTTAAAGCTTCAGCTACTCTTTTCGCCGCCTTAAAGTTTGGAAAGCCAAAGCTGACATTACAGCTTGTCGCTCTTCGAGCGGAGGGCAGGATCTAACTTCCTAGTCTCGATTGTAGTAAGGGTTAAGCTAAAAGGGGCTTTCAAGGCTCTCGTCCCATCTACCTCGCCAACTGGGTCCTCAAATGCCTGGTTCTGGACTCCATCCTTTTCGTATGAACTGCCCAAACAACGCTCAGGATGACAGACACACTTCGGACGGAGATGCTTTTGGTACGAGATCTATTGGTTCAGAAAAAGAGCTACTAAAAGGTAAACGTTTTCCCCGATCCCAGATCAGAACAAAGTCCTAAACAAAGTATTTCTCCTCACGACAAAGCAGAGTGCTAATCCCGATCAAAACAAGTCTGACCTCGAATATGCTATATATATATAATTCAGTGTGGATCTATTCCAATAGTTTCTGGTAAGCCTGATAGAGCACAGTTGGTAATAAGGCGAAGCCGTGCCTGAAAGTGGAAAGTGAGTTCCTAGGACCAAAAGAGGTATTTATTTACGCTATTCTTTGCATCTCGAGAGAAGCAGTCGATTCTTCCGTAGGGACTTCTATGAGATTATATATGTCGAACGAAGGACCGATAAACGACCGGAAATCGTAGTTTTGTTTTGACTTTGCCTGGCCTGGTATTGACTGATTGCGTCTTGGTTGCTATACTATATAAGGATAGAAAGATGATTCAAGTTCTCCCAAGCCAGTAGAGTAGCTTTTCCTTCGTGTTCGGGCATAAGAAAACAGAGTTTAGAGCGAAAGCACTTCCGGGCTTAGGCCTGACTCGAGGCTAATTCACGATTTGTGAATCAGTTGCATTTGGTGGAATCGTAGATAAGAGAAAGGGGCATCTCCTTAATATCCTTAAGACCAAAATTAGCCATAGATGTCTTGATGCCTCACCTGGCTCAGGTTCATTTCTTTTTTATAAGATAGATCCGTTTAAATGAAATGGCTGACTCTTCCTCCAAGACCGCTTATTCTGCTCTCTATTATATAAGTTCATTTCTGATTCACTTCTTCCCATTCGTTCCGAGTCGGCAAGGAAGACTTTCTTCTTTTTTGTTTGCAAGCATTCCGGTCGTTAGCTAATTCAATTCATCTACGCTACGAGATTGGATTCTATTCTTATTATTCAAAATCTTTGGGCAGGCCTTACGACTGCTACGCTTAGCTCTGCAACTCCTGGACTGGCCATCTCTCAATCAAAAGTAGCCGCCCCTCCTACATTCTTCCTCCAAGCCATTTAATGGCATCGCTTTTTCCTTCAACGGCAGGAGCAGCTAAGACGGGCTATTTGTTCACATTCAAGCATTCGTTCCCCACGTTCGAGCTAGTCGAATCCGTACTGATTGTTATACCGCGAGTGTGCCCCAATTCAATTCAAACTCGGAGAAGGAGGAAAAAAGGGCTATGACTAGAAATTCGGGTCTCTTCGATCTACCGCTCGCTCTAACGGTATCTGTCGTTAAAGGTAGTCAAAGGGGATTACTATTACTGCCTGGGTAGTACGTACGGGCATAAGTAGCCCCTAAGGTTTATGGGCATCCTAAGGCATATAGTCGTTCTTACCAAAAGAGGTCTTATGTTGGGTATTACCATGGATGGGTCTGAATCATCTCTATCTTCATCTTCTCCTTCGATTCCAACGAACTCCCAGAACTGCCTTTCTTGATTCACCCAGAACGGAACTTGCTCGAATCCTTCTCGTTCGATCCACATTCCATAGCTTCTTCTTTCACAAAGGACTCCGCCATTGAATATACTATCTACAACTTTTTACGTGAGATCTGATCTTTCCTCCTCACAGCAGTACCTGTAGACGCTGATACTGCTCTTCTATGCCATCCCTCCTATTTATCCTTCTATTCAGTGCTTCCTTCCTCGGACATCAATTATGGTAAGAAAGAAAGAGCTATAAGCTATAGCTATATATAAACCTCAACTTGCTTTATCTTCTATCGGCTCCTTCCCCATGGAACGACAGGAGTTCTTTCTCGTCTTGAGTTGAGCTTGCTATTGCCCACACAGTCTTGAACATAAAAAGGAACCCCGGGTCGGCATACCAGAAAAGTAGATCTCAAAAAGAAACTCCTTCTCGGCTGATGCTTGTGGCATAGTCACCTCATACGTCGTATATTGAAGGAGATGTTCTTTCACTCCAGTAGTAATGGGCAGATTTCCTTCTTCCGGCATGGGACTTAGTAAACCCAAAAGTTCCTTAAAAAGTCTACACCTAGGGAGAAGATTCTTCATTGCACGAACTAATAAATCCGTCCCTCTCCCTCGAGAATAAGAATGGTATCTAGCCTTTCAAACCAATTACCATGTGTTGTGACATCAATCCCATAAGCCCGGATTTCTGGTTAAGAAGTTCCTTTACTTACTAGGAATCGCATCTCTAAAGTGAGAAGGATTTTCTATTTGGCATTGCCTTCCCTTACTTACTAATGGGGAATCAATCAGTCCAACCTTTTCTGATTCACGTAGCAAAGAAGCCCTTCTAGTTGCCTATTCTTTGTGCGAGGGTGGGGGTATCTTCTACTATTGATTAACTTGCTAACAACCCCTCTAAATAAGGGGGAAGGAAACTAGCCATACTGCCGAAAAAAAGTCCCTCCCGAACAGCGATTAGTGAAAATCGAACTAGCGTCATTCTCTTGCTCTAGGCCTTTTCTTTTACTATTTAATGTACGAGGAGGAAGAGATCGACAAGCAAGAGTCAAGCCTCTTTCCTGATTAGCGAATAGTGCCTCACTTTCTTTCTAAGCTGTCATCAGTCTCAGACAAGAAAGAATAAAAAAGAATCTTTTCAGAGTAGTAAAGCATCGAAGCAAATAGCGTAAAAGGATACCTATCGAATAGGCTCTGGGACTTAAGGATCCCTAACCTATTGAACAAAACCTAGTGTTCAAGCCTAAACCTGACTCCCTCACTCGCTCTCTTTGCCGACAATCCCCGGAAGCAAGCCAGTTGTGTTGAGGAAATGTTTGTTATAAAAATACTATGATGCGAGCGACTTCTAGCCTCTCTTCTTCTCTCATCTATCCTTCCAGCCAGCTGCTTTGCCTTCAAACCATCGGGGTTGCAGCTAGTATTGATAGTTCCTTGTCCTCAAGCTCGTCAGGAAGGAACGAGCAGAATACTTTTGAAGCAAGTTAGTTGTAGTCGTTGTCCTGTTAGCGGTAGTTCTTTTAGTTGTTTTCCTTTCATCGTTAGCCAGCCAGTTTTCTAAGTTGGATAAGAACTATGTGTTTGATGCCATCGAGTCAGGGAAGGGTAGAAACAAGGATATCGATTACTTTCCTTAGTCATCTAGCCAGCATTTTCTGTCTTCTTTATACAGTTATCTAAGTGAATCCACTTTCTATAAGGCAATTTCTATTTTGTAAAAGTAAAAAGGCCCACCAATTAAAGCTGTCTGATATAGGTAGGCCTAACACAAGTTTCGAAAAAAGGCTTGATTTTAGGCCTCTAGTGAAAGAGTGAAGTAAGGAGTTTAAGGCAGGCGATAGGGGCTTCGGGGGGATACATTCATCGTATAAGCCTGAACCCTATTAGTTATGTGCTTCCCCTTCAAGAGCTGGGCCACTACCCTAACCCTAATAAAGTGCTTACTAGCGTATAGTAATGGACAGATTCACTCTTTATCTAATTCTAATATAGTAGCTAATAGTTAGTTAAGCATTAGGCGCAACTTCTATAATATAAAGCATTCAGTTAAGATCTTATCTTTCTGTATTCAAGCTTTTGTCTAGGAGCTCGGATTCCACTTCTATCGTTAGAGGGAAGCATAGTTGGAATCTCTTCCTGCGGCGAATAAAGGAAGAAAAAGCTACTTACCCATAGAGAGAGAAGACAGCTACAGAACACCATTGAAAGAAAGAGAAGACCATTTAGAGTCAGTGGTACCAGTGAACGGAAGGCCATGGCTTATGCCAGGGAGTGCCCCCTTTTTGAGTCGACTGTGAACGCATGGTTAGCTCTTCTTCATCTTTTACCCTTCCTCTCCTAATTAGGTAAGTCTGGCTACTGATTAGCCAGATTCGCAGGGGAAGCGAAGTCACTAACTAGTCTTCATGAGCTTGTAAGGATCCCATGCGTTGATCAATGTTCAAGGAAAGGCCTTTCACAAAGTGAATAAATATCTACTCATCCTCCCCGCCAACGCCTGGTCGACCTCCAGT
>JAREIK010008220.1:0-20963 GCA_029783825.1 Sapria himalayana | reverse complement strand
ATATGATATCACATAGATAGACAGATAGATAGATAGATTAATAGAAAAATAGATAGATAGATTGATAGATATATTATTCGAGAGATAAATAGATAGATAAATGATAGACAAATAGATAGACAATAGATATACATATTATTAGATAGAAGAGATATAGACAGATTAGATAGAAGATAGTTAGACAATTGATTAGACATAGATATATAGTTACATAGAAAGATATATTGATAGATAGAAAGATAGAAAATAGACAGATATTTAGATAGATAGATTTATAATATATAATTAGATAGATGATAAATAGATATATAGATAGGTAGATAAAAAAATAGATAGATAGATAGATAGACAAATAAACTAACTGTAGGTAGACACATAGGTAGATAGTCAGGAAAATAGATTCACTAATAGATAGATAGACAAACAACAACAACAAATAGATAGGCATATAGACAGAAATAGATTAAATAGATAGATAGATTGAAAGTTGATATATAGGTATATTTATAGAAAGATTAATGATTGATAGATAGAAGATTAACAGATAGATAGATTGATTGATTGATATATATACAGATTGATTGATAGACAGGCATACATTTAGATAGATAGATATATAAGACATAAATACATTTAAAGATATATAGATAAACATATAAATAGGCAAATAGATAGATATTCAATAAATAAAAAAATAGATAGAAAGATAAACATATAGATATACAGATAGATATACATTTAGATAGATAGATAGATGATAGATAGAAACATAGATAGATAGACATTAGATTGATAGATAAGTAGAGAGCATTTAGATAGATAATAGATAAAGTGATTGACAAATTGATAGATTGAAAGAAGATAGATAGATAGAAAGTTAGATAGATAGATAGACAGATAGATTAAAGAGAGACATACAGATAGACAGACAGATAGATAGATAGATAACTGGTATAGAAAGCTAGATAGACAGATAGATAGATAAATAGATAAATAGCTAGATAGGAAAGATATATAGTTCGACAAATATCTAATATATATAATATATATAATTATATATTTATATTAATATTATCGATTGATGATTTATAGTACAGATTTATTGAAAGATGATAGATAAATCTTTTAGAAATATGAGTAGATAGATTTATAACAGATTAATAGATAAATGATAGATAAATAGATAGTTAATTGATTGATAAATATATAGGTAGAAACAAGATAGACTATAGATAGATTGATAGATATATAGATGATTGATAGATAGCTTGATTGATATTAGACATAAATATATAGATAGATAGATAAAAAGTAGATAGACATACATATAGACAAAATTGATAGATAGATAGTTAGACAAATATATAGACAGATCGATTTGACGGATAGCTTGATAGATAGATAGGCAAAATATAGAAAATGATAGACTACTAGATGATAGATTAATTGATAGATATACAATAGATAGAAAGATAGTTAGACAGATAGATAGATACCTAGATACATAGATAGATACCTAGATAAATAGATAGATAGACTGATAAATTAATAGATAATTAAAATGATTTATGTTAGATTGATAAATAGAAAGATAAACAAATAGATAAACAGATAGATAATCAAGCAGATAGATAATCAGGTAGATAGAAAGTCATGCAGATAGATAGTCAGGCAAATATACTTTCAAGTAGACTAATAAATAAATAGCCATACTAATAGATAGATAGATAGATAGATAAATGGACTAAAAAATACACATATATATAGACAAACAAATAGAGAGATAGACAGACAAACAAAGAAATAACTAAATTATCAAGCAAATTGATAATAACATAGACAGATTGTCAATTAGACAGATTGATAGATTGCTAGACCAATAGATTGATTGATAAATAGACATATCGTTATATAGATAGATTGATAGATAGATTGATAGACATATAGATTGATTGATTGAATTATTGATTTATAAATAGATAGATAGATATACATATAGATAGATAGATAGATAGACATATGTGTGTGTGTGTGTATATATATAGATAGACAGATATTTAGATAGATATATAGCTAGACAGATAGATAGATTGATTGATTGATTGAAAGATACACAGATTGATAAACAAATTGATTTATAGATTGATATATAAGATTGATATTATAGATTGATAGTAAGATTGGTAGATAGATTGATAGATATATAGATAGATAAATAATAGATATTTAGATAAATACATAGATAGCTCGATTGATAGATAAAAAGATAATCTTTAGATAGATAGATAGATAGACATTTTGATAGATTATTAGACATATCGATAGACAAATAGATTGGGAGATAGATGCTAGATAGATAGAAAAATAGATTAGACTTAGATAGATAATAGATAGATAGATAGATTAACGGAGAGAAAGATAGATCAAAAGAAGGAGATAAATAAACAGATAGATAAATAAATAGGTTTATAATAGATTGACAATAGATAGATAGCTATACAGATTGATATATAGTTAGAAAGAATAGAAAGATCAATAGATAGATGTATAGATAGAATGATTGATTGATTGATTGAAAGACAGGTAGATATACATACTGATATACAAATAGATAGATAAATAGTTAAATACATGTATAGACACATATATTGACATATTCATAGATAGATAGGTTGATAGACAGGTTGATAGACAAATAGATAGACGGATATATAGAAAGAATGATATACAGATAGAATGTAGATAAATAAATAGATAAATTGATAGAATGATAGAAAGAAAGATATAAAGATAGATAGGTCAAATAGATAGATATATATATATATATAATATATATATATATATATATATATATATATATATAGATTATTATACTAATAGATAGATTGATAAAAAAATATAGATAGACAATAGATAAATAGACAAAATGATATATACACAAATAGATACATAATTAGACTAATAGATAGACAGATAGATAGACAGATAGATAGATAGATGAATAAATAGAAAAATAGATAGGTAATAGATTGAAAGACATATAGAAAGAAAGATAGATACATAAAAAGATAGAGAGAAATATAAATATATAGATAGATAGAAAGATATATATATAAATATATAGATAGATAGATAAATAAATAATTAAATAATAGATATATAGATAGACAAATTATTAGAGAGATAGAAATATAGATAAATAGATAGATGATAGATAAATAGATAAATTGATAAATAAATGGAAAGATTGATAGACAGACAGACAGATTGATTGGTTGGAAGATAGACAAATAGATAGATAAATAGATAGTCAAATAGATACACAAATAGATTGAAAGATATATAGATATAGATATAGATAGGAATATAAGAATTTAGAAAGATACATAGAGAGACTGATAGATAGATAGTTAGAGACATGACAGATTTATAGATAGGCAAATAAATAGATAGATAGATAGAAATATAGGTAGATAGATAGATATACAATTAGATAGATAGAAAGATAAATAGATAGATAGATATATAGAGAGATAAAAATATTGATTGACATATAGATAGACAGATATTTTGATTGATTGAGAGATAGATAGAAAGATTTATAGGTAGATTCATAGATATCTTGATAGACAGATTGATAGACAAATTGATATATAAATCGATATATTGATTGATAGATATATAGATAGATAGATAGATTAATCATTAAAAAGATAAATAACTTGATAGATAGATAAATAGACAGATAGGCAGACATACTTACAAACAGATAGATAGATAGATAGACAGACAAATATATAGGCAGATAGATAATGACACGACCAGATAGTAACACAGACAAATAGCAGGCACACAAACTGTCAAGTATAAAGAGAATTAGGTAGATAGATAGACTGATAGTAAGATAGATTGATTGATTGATAGGCATGTATATAGATATATCAATAGAAAGATAGATAGACATATAGATATACAAATTGATTTGATAGTTTGATAGACAGATCGATCGACATATTGATATACAAATTGATATATAGATTAATACACATATAATTATACAGATTGATAGACATATAGAAAGGTAAATAGATAGATAGATATAATTATATATATAGTTAGAAAGTTATATAAATGATAGATAGATAGATAGATAAATAGATGACAAATTATTAGAAAGAAAGAAAGAAAGATAGATAGATATAAAAAAAGATATACATATTGATAGATTGTAGATTGTCAGATAGATAAATAGATAGATAAATAGATAGATAAATATATAGTTAGATAGATAGACATATATATAATAAAATAGATTGAAAAATAGATAGATATTTAAATAGATAGATAGATATATTATTAGATAGTTAGATAGATAGATAAATTGATAAATATGTAGATAGAAAGATAGCCAGATAGATGGATCATTAGATAGTTAGATAGATATGCAGATAGTTAGATAGACAAAGAGGTAAATAGTATTGCATACAGATAGTATGTAGACAAAAATTCAGGTAGACAAACAATTAGGTAGATAGATAGACAACCAGAAAAATAGATAGAAAGATTGGAAAACAAATAGATAGACAACTAGTCAGATAGCGAAATAGACATATTGACAAATAGATAGATAGATATAAAGATAGACAGATTGATAGACACATTGTTTTATTGATTGATACATGGATTGATAGAAAGATAGATAAACAAATAAAAATATAGCTAGATAGATCTACATAGAGATGGGCAGTTAGATAAACAGATAGATATACAAATAAATAAAAAATTAGATAGATGGTAAGATAGATATATAGTTAGATATACAATATATAGATAGATAGATATACAAATTGATAGACAGACAAAGAGACTAAATAGACACATAGACTGATAGATAGAAAATTAGGTAGACATAAAGATTAATAGATAGATTGACAAATAGATAGAATTATTGATAGACAGATATATTGATATATATATATAGATTGATTGATAGTTAGATTGATAAACATATATCTAAGTAGATTGATAGTCATATTGATATACAAATTAATAGCAGATAGATTGATTGATTGATAGACAAATAAATAAACAAATAGATAAACAAATAGATAGGCATATAGATAGATAGATAATTAGATATATATATATATATATAGAACAATAGAGAGGTAGATAGATAGATAGATAGATAGAGAGATACATAGATAGATAGATATACATATAGATACATATATACAAATACTAATAGATAGATAGATAGATAAACAAATAGAGAGAGATTGATTGTTTGATAGACAAATAAATATATTTATATAATGATTGATTGAGAGATTGAAAGACATGTTGATTAATAGATTGATAGATAGATTAATATAGAGATTGATAAACAAATTAATAGACAGATTGATATAAAAATTAATAGATATTTGATAGACGGTTGATATACCGATTGATATACAAATTGATAGTCATATTGATAGATAGAGAGTTAGATAGACAGATAGATAAATATATAATATATAAAAAAAGATAGATAGATAAATAAATATATTAATAGAAAAATATATAGACAAATAGATAGACAAATAGATAGACAAATAGATAGATAAATAAATAGATAGATAGATAGAATGGTATATAGATAGATATATAGAAAGATAGATTGTTTGATAAATAGAGAGATAGACAAACTAATAGATAGATCAAAAGATAAATAGATAGATAGAAAAATAGATAGATGTATAGACAAAAAGATAGATTTATAGACAGAAGAAAGATAGATAATTACAAATAGATAATAAGATAGATAGATAATTAGATAGATAGATAGATAGTTAGAAACATAAATAGATAGATAGATATAATGATAAACAGATTGATACAAAGAATAATAGATAAATTAATAATCAATGTTATAGATAGATCGATAAATAGATTTATAGACTCATAGATAGTTAGATAGATAGAGAGAATGATAGAATGATATATAGATAGACCGATAGATATATAGATAGATAGATAGTTAGTTAAACAGTTATATTGACAAATAGATAGACAAATTATTAAACAAACAAATAGATAGAAAGATAGATAAATAGATAAACACATAGATAGATTGATATATAGACAAATAAATTGACAGAGAGATAGAAAGAAAGAAAGCCAGACAGATAGACTAATAGTCATGTCGGCATATAGTTAAGTAAAAAATAAAGAGAAATACAATATTATATAGACAAATAGATAGACAGATAGATTGATTGATAGATTGATAGATAAATACTCATAAAAATATATAGATCGATAGATAGATAATTAAATTGATATATAGATAGACATTTAGAATGATAATAGATAAAAAGATATAATGATAGATAGAAAGATAAATTGATAGATAGATAAATAGATTTTTAGACAGATTGAAAGACAGATTGATAGATAAATTTATAGATAGATAGATAGATTGATTGATTGATAAATAGATAGATAGATAGATAGACATATAGATAGTTGGAGAGATTGATAGAAAAATGTATAGATAAATAGACAGATATATATATATATATATATATATATCCATATAGATAGTAAGATATATATATATATATATACACAGATAGATAGACATATAAATAAACATATATATTGATATATAGACAAACAAATATATAGACAAATAGATAGACAAATAGATATAGATATAGAAATATTGATAGATAGATAGATATGAAGATATATATAGATAGACAGATCAACTTATTATTAGATAGATATTTGGATAGATAGATAGATAGATAGATAAATAGTTAGATAGATAGATATAAAGGTATTTAGAAAGATTGAAAGATATATAGATAGATAGATAGATAGAAAGATAAGTAGACAAATAGTTAGATAGAAAGAAATACAAATAGATAAACAGATAGATAGATAGTTAGGTAGACATATAGATAGATATATATATATATATAGACAGAGATATAAAAAGGTAGATAGATAGATAGAAATATAGATAGATATATAGATAAATAAATAAAGAGATAGATAGATAGATAGATAAATAGATAGATAGAAAGATAGAAATATAGATAGGCAGATAGATAGATAGATAGTCAGATAGATAGATTAATTGATAGACACATACATATACAGATATATAGATAGAAAGATAGAAAAATAGAAAAATAGAAAAATAGATAGGCAGATATAAAGATAGATAGATATAGAGATAGAAAAATAGTTAGAAAGTTATATAGATAAAGATATAGAAAGATAAATAGATAGATAGATAGATAAACATATAGAAAGATAGATAGATTGACAGATAGATAGGCAAATAAATAGGCATATAGATAGACAATTAGATAGATAGATATATAAATAGATAGATAGATAGAGAGATAGATAGACAAATATATAGATAAATAGATAGACATACAGACAGATAAACAAAAATATAGATAGATAGATAGATAGAAAAATAGTCATATCGATATATTTATAGATAGATATATAGATATATATTTGTATATATATAGATTGATATACAAATAGATATATAGATAGATATATTAATAATTATATATATAGATGCATAAATAGACAGATAAAGAACCAAATAGATATATAGATAGATAGATAGATAGGTAAATAGATAGATAGAAAGACATGTAGATAAATAGATAGATAGACTGATAAATAGATAGATAGATAGATAGAAACATAGATAGAAAGATAGATAGAAACATAGATAGATAGATAGACAAATAGATAGATTGACAGATAAATATATACATAGATAGACATATTGATAGAATGATATATTTACAAATCGATACATAGATAGATATATTGTTAGACAAATTGATAGACAGAAAGAATGAAATATAGAATGATAGATAGATATATAGATAGATAAATACATAGATAAATAGATAGATATACTGATATATATATATATATATATAGTCATATAGATAGACATATATATACACAGATAGAAAGTCATATAGATAAATAGATAGAAAGATAGACATATAGATATACAGATAGATAGATAAATATATCATTTGATAGATAGGATACATAGATAGGTAGACATATATACAGATCGATAGATAGATAAATAGATATATAGACAGACATATAGATATATAAATATAAATATAAATATAAATATAAATATAAATATAAATATATATATATATATATATATATATATATATATATACTTAGAAAGAAAAATATATAGATATATTGACAGAGAGATAGACAAATATATAGATTGATTGAAAGATAGACAAATAGACAAACACACAAACATATAGACAAACACATAGATAGATAGATAGATAGATAGATAGATAGGTATATATATATATAGTTAGATAGACAAGTAGATAGATAGATATATAGACATATAGATATATGCACAGATAGATAAATAGATAGGTAGAGAAAGAAATATAGATAGATTGATAGATAAAAAGATAAATAGATACACACGCACACACACACACACAGATAAATAGATAGACTGTAGATAGACACGTAGATGGAAAGAGACATAGATAGATATATACATAGATTGATTGATACATAGATTGATTGATACATAGATTGATTGATACATAGAAAGATACAATTATAGATATACAAATATATAGATATATATATACACACACACACACACCCACAAATATATAGATAAATAGATTGGAAAACAAATAGACAAATAGATAAATAGACATATTGACAGATAGACAGAAAGATATACATATAGACAAATAGATAGAAAGATAGATAAGATATATAGATAGATAGATAGATAAATAAATAAATAGACAGAAAGATAGATAGATCAATAAACAATTAGATAGACAGATAGATAGTTAGAAAGATAGATAGATAGAATTATAGATATAATGACAAACAGATAGATAGGCAGATAGATAGATAGATAGATAATTAGACTGACAAATATAAAAATAGACATTTAGATAGTTAGTTAGATAAACAAACAATCAGTCCATGAGGTAGGTAGATAGTCAAGCAAGCAAGCTAATATATTGATAGATAGACAAATAGACTGATATACAATCATACAAATAGATAGACTAACTAATATACAGACCAACAAATAGAAAATTAGACAGTTAGATAGAAAGTCAAATATATAGATATATAGTTTGATAACAAATTTTTAGACATAATGATAGATAGATTGACAGAATTATAAAAAGAATGATAAATAGAAAATTTAAAAGATAGAGAGATAGATATATAGACAGATATATATATATATATATATATAGAATGATAGAGAGATTATTAGATAAATAGATATTTAGATTTATACATAGATTGATAGACAATATGATCGATTGATACATATATAGATAGATAAACAGATATAAATATATATATATATATATAAAGGTAGTAGATAGATAGATAGACAGATTAATAAATTGATAGATAGACAGATTGATAGGTAGATTAATACATAGATAGATACATAGAATCTAGATAGAATACTAATAAATAGAGAGATAGATCGACATATAGATAGTCAGATAAATAGATAGATAGATAGATTGATTTATACATATATAGATAAAGATAGAAAGATAGAAAGATAGACATTTTGACAGATAGAATGATAGATTAATATACAGATTGATACAGAGATTGAATAAAGATATTATTATATAGATTTATAGACAAATTGAAAAACATATTGACACATAGATTAATGGATAGATTGATACACAAATTGAACACAAATTATTATATAGATTGATAGAGAGAGAGAGAGAGAGACAGATAGATAGCCATATAGATAGGTAAATAGATAGATAAATAGATAGATAGACAAATAGATAGATAGATAGATACACAAATACATAGGCAAATATAGATATATATATATATACATATAGCTAAACAGATAGATAGATAAGTAGATAGATAAATAGACAAATAAATAAATAAATAAATAAATAAAAAGATATATAAAAAGATAGATATATAGATAGATATACAGATAGAAAGATAGATAGGTAGATAGATAGAAAAATTGATAGTTAGATAGATAAATAATTAGATAGATAGACATATAGAGAGCTACATAAATAGATAGATAGATAAAAAGATAGTTAGAGAGAAAGAAAGAAAGATAAATTGCTATATAGTTAGATAGATACAAAGACATATAGAAAGATATATAGACAAATAGATAGAAAGGAATTCAGTTAGTTTCTAGGTGTGACTGTTGTGAATCTGAGATGGAAATGCTAGATCATCTATTTTCAAATCGGAAAATAGCTTTTGAAATCTGGAAGAAATTAGGAGCTGAATTTCAAATAAAATATGAATATCTTACCATATAAAGTAGATTGCAAAAATGGCATAAGCAAAAAGTCTCAAGTCCAGCTCAGAAATGGATTAAAAACAATGTACCACTAATAGCAATTTGGTGCATTTGGAAGGCTAGAAATAAAAGTAGATTTGAAGGCCACAAAATGATGATAGAAAATATCTGGAAGGATATAAGGGAAGAAACAAGAAAAAATTCTGAAACTAACACTTTAATATTACAAGACAAGAATTTAGATAAAGATATAAAGACTTATTGGAACTTAAAAGAAAAACAGTCAAAACATTTTAAATTTATAAGTATAAAATGGGATAAACCCACAAAAGAAAGAGTAGCTCTAACCATAGATGGAAGCTTTGATAGAGACATAGGAGCTGTAGGAGGGGGGGATCGATAAAAAATTCAGAAGGGAAACTAATTTTAGCCTTTACATGGAGGTTCCTAACTTCATCAGTATTACATGCTGAGATTTTAGCTTTAAGAGAGGGGTTAAGATTATGTAAACAACTGGCTATCAAACTTATAGAAATTCAATTAGATTCAATAATACTAGTAAACTTAATTAATCAAAAAACAATATTATGGAAAAATGAGAATGAGATAGAAGAAATACTGTAGGAATTAAATACAATAGATTATTCTATAAATCACATCTTTAGAGAAGCTAATGCTCTAGCAGATGGATTAGCCAAGGAGGGGAAAAAGAAAGGGAGTTAAGAATATGATGAATATATTTTACCAAAGAAGCATATGGGCATAATAAAATTAGACAGCAAAGGCACTCTTTATATTAGGAAAATCAAAAATTATGTTTGAAAATTTTATCATATAACGTAAATACTATTTTCTATCTCATTAACCATTTCCGATAAAGAATCACCTTAGTCCTGAGGGGTGAACCTATTTCGAGGTGGAATTAAATTATAGAGTAATAAAAGGGTAAGAAAAGTTTTTATTAATATATCTGCAAAGTTTCTATTTTACAGGTAATGTAGCTTCTGGGAAAGGTCTACTAATCGAGAATATATGATTAGAGAGGGGAGATTGGAAAAAGGGGTTTTTTCAATTGGAATGTAGTCTTTGTTTTTTGTAGATAGGCTAAAGATTTTAAAACAATGCTGGACAGAAGGTATGGTTGTATTTATGGTATGCATTGTAGTTCTTTCTATGTTGTACAGGCTGTAAAGGAAGAAGCATCTCAGGGCTAACTATAAAGATTATTATTGGGTGGGGTCTTTAAGAATAGGGTAGAGTATATATAGGTAGGTATATCTTTTTTGCAGGAAGTGCAGGAAAAAGATGCAAAGCTGGACAGAAGATAGAAAGTGCCTGCTGAGTTCTAATTTCAGTTTTCTCTAATATGTTTATGGAGTCTGTTACTTAAAGTCGGTAAGTTTACAAGTCTGTGTTACTTTATATTTAAGTGTCTGCTATATTATTTTAGAAAAGTTGTTGGAAGTCTGTAAGTTTAATGTGTATAGAGTCTATGTAAAGTAATGTAAGAGCAGGATAAAATATGATCAAGGAGCATAAAGAATGGAAGAGGGAAAAGCTAGGCAAGGAATGTTTTTTCAGCTCAAAAAGATGGATTGGATTCAGAAATTGCTGGTGATAGCATAAAGGCCAACAACAGGATAATTGAACATCGCAAGAAAGGAGAAATAAAAATCTCTTCTGATGATTGGAATGTGAAGGGTTAGGTGGGTAAATGGGCTTCTATATTACGTGGATATGATGCATTTGGTTTTATGCTGGCTAGAGAGATTGAAGGCAAAGCAGAACTTAAAAAAGTAAAAGCCTTTGCTCCGTAACAATCAACTCACACACTTGGAAGGATATGCCGAATATGAGCTCAAAGATGATTCGAAAGTGAGTAGTCTTTTGATGGGCAGAAAGTTTAATTCAAAAGAAGCAGATTGCTATAATCAAGGCGTGAGACATTGAAGAGGCTATAGATTTTAAGTATGAAGACTTAAAGAATACGCCCCACATGTCATTAAAGAGGCATGGACTATTATAGAAAGATGCATGACAATTAATGATACACCTTTGGAAAGAATGGAGGAAATCACCATAAAGTATTCATCATAAAGCGATCCATTACCAGTTAGAAAGAAGAATTAATACCCAAGAAAGCTCAAAGAAAAGAATACATGAATCCCACAAACATACTTCTAATAGATTTATACATTTCTAGATTGATGTAAACTTAGTGTTTTTCTTTTTTTAATTCTACAATTGGTGTAAGAGGGTCATGGGTAGTTGTTAGCTTGTAACAATGGTATTCCTGCACCAAAAGAGAGGGTTATAATTAATAAATACTTTCTAAAAAAATAGATAGATAGAGAGATAGATAGATAGACAGATAGATATACAGATAGATAGATAGATTAATAGATATATATCTATATATAGATATATTGATTGATTGATAGTTAGATAGGTAGATAAATAGATAGATAGATATAGATAGATATATATATATATATAGTTAAATTGATAGATAGCCATATATATAGATAGATAAACAGAAAGATAGAAAGATAAAAAGACAGATAAACAAATAGATAGATAAAAAGATAGATAAACAGTTAAATATATATGTAGATAGATAGATAGAGATATAGATATATAAATAAATAGATTGATTGATTGATAAAGAATTAGATAGATAAATAGTCATATAGATAAAAAGATAAATTGATAGACAAAAAGATAGATAAATAATATAGAAAGAAATAGATAAACATATAATAGACAAATAGTTAGACATATACTTAGACAAAATGTTTGTCAGAGAGATAGAAAGTTAGATAGACTAAAAGACATATATATATATATATATATAGTTAGTTAGTTAGTTAGATAGATTAGAAAGATAGATAGTCAGATAGTTCGATAGATAGATAGATAGATAAATAGTTATATAGATAGATAGATAGACAGATAAAGAGATAGATAGAAAAATATATGGATTAAAAAATTGTTAGATATATTGATAGCCAGATAGTTAGACAGATAGATAGACAAATAGATAAATAGTTAGATAAATACATAAATAGTAAGATAGATAGGTAGATGGATAGATAGACATATAGATAGACATATAGATAAACATATATATAGACAAATAGATAGATAAAAAGATATATAGATAGATAGACAGATAGATTGTTATATAGATTGATACATAGATAGATAGATATATAGATAGATATATAGATAGATATATAGATAGATAAATAAATAGATAGAGGATATATAGTTAGATATATAGATATATAGGCCAATATATAAATAGATAGATAGACAAATATATACACATAATTAGACAAATAGATTTAGAGATAGATAGATTTATAGAAAGACAGACAGACAGATAGATAGATAGATATAATGATTTATAGATTGATAAATAGATAGATTGATAGAAAGATTAATAGATAGATAGATAAATAAATATGCAGATAGATAGACAAATAGATAGAGAAATAGAAAGATAGTTAGATTGATAAGCAAATAGATAGACATATAGATAAATAGATAGATATATAGACATAAATATTTTAAAATTAATAGACATAATGATAGACAAATTAATAGAGAGATTAATGATAGATTGATAGTCAAATTGTTACATAGATTGATACACAAATTGATAGACAAAATGATAGACAAATTTAACGACAGATAGATAGATTAATTCACATATTTATACACACATAGATAGACATATATATATCGATAGATAGTTAAATAGATAGATAGATAAATATATAGGGAGATATATAGATAGACAGGTAGACAGATAGATATTAAGATAGATAGATAGAATAGTTCGATTGATAGACATATTAAAAGATAGAAAGTTAGATATTAAAAAATTAGATAGTTACACATATAGATAGATAAGTAGATTGATAGATTGATAGGTAGGCATATAGACAAATATACAAAAAGACATACAATTATTGATAGATAAACATATAGACAGACATACACTTAAAAAGATAAATATATAGATAAATAGAGGTATAGACATATCGACAGACAATAGATAGACATATAGGCAAATAGACTGATTAGAAATTTAATAAGAAATATAGGATAGATAGGAAGATATATAGATAGATAGTTATATAAACAGATAGTCTAATATATTGATTGACATATAGATTGATAGATTGAATTATTGAATTATATATAGATGGATTGATTGGATGATAAATAGATAGATAGATAATCATATAGACACACAAACATATAGACATATAGATAAATAGATAGACTAATAGAAACATAGTCAAATAAACAGATAAAAGATTGATAAATAGATAGGTATTTAGATAGATAGATATATAAATAAATAAGCAAAAATATAGTCACACACACACACACACACACATATATATATATATATATAAAGTCAGTTATATAGATAGAAAAATACATTGATAAATAGATAGACCAAATAGAATAATAGATAGATTAACAAATAGACCAATAGATTGATAGATGATAAAAATTTAGAAAGATAGAAAGATAGGCAGATATACAGATTTATAGATAGACATATAGATAGTTAGATTGATAAACAGATAGATAGGTAAATAGATTGCAAGATAAATAGACCAAAAATAGATAGATAGATTGATTGATAGATAAATAGACAGATAGATCTATAGAGAGATAGGAAGATAAGTAGATAGGTAGATAGATAAAAAATAAATAGACTGATAGCCATATAGTCAAATAGCTAGATATATAGATAATTTGATAAATAGATTTGTAGATAAAAAATAAATAGACACATAGATTGATCGATAACTAAACATATAGATAGCTAGACAAATAAATCATATAGATATAGATAAATAGATCGGTAGATAGTTAGACAAATAGAGAGATATACACCTATATAGATAGATATAGAGATATATAGATAGACATTTAGATAGTTAGATAGATAGAGAGATAGATATATAGATAGTTACATTGTAAGAAAATAGATAGTCAGATAGATAGTCAAATAAATAGATTGATAAATTGACAGATAGACAAATAGACATATACATTTATACACATATAGATAGATAAACATATAGACATATAGATAGTAAGACAGATCAAAGATAGATAGATAGTAAGATAGAGAGTTAGAGAGTTAGATTATTAGTCAGATATAGATATAGACAGATAGACACATATACACATAGATATATAGATAAAAAGATTTATAGATAAATAGATAGATAAATATAAAAATAAATTGATAGTATATAAATAGATTAATTGAATGATAATATATAGATAGATAGATAGACATATAGGCAAATAGATAGAAAGATAGAGAAGTAGATAGACTAATGGGCAGATAGATAGATAGATAGATAGACAGATAATAAATAGAAAGATAGATAGATACAAATATATTTAGACAATAGATAGACAAATAAATATATCGATAGATAGAAAGATAGATAGAGAGAGAGAGAGATATATATATATATATATATATATATATATATATATATATATATATAGACATAAAGACATATTGACAGAGAGATAGATAGATAGTTGGGGAGATAAATTAATAGATAGATTGGTATACAGATATATAGATAGATAGATAGATAGATAGATAAATAGATAGACTGCCATATTGATTGACATATAGATAGATAGATAAATAGACAGATACAAAGATAGATAAACTTATAGATAGATAAATAGATCGACAGATAGATAGATAGGCATATAGGTAGATAAGCTGATACATACATAGATATACAAATACACTGATATATAGATATTCATATAGAAAGATAGATATATAAATAAATTAGAAGAAAGAGAAATACATAGATAGATAGATATATAGATAAATAGACAACTAAATAGATAGATTGATCGACATATAGACAGTAACACAGTTATATTGTTAGATAAATAGATAGATTGTTAGTTAGATAGTTAAATAGATAGACAAATAGATAAATAGATATATAAATACATAGAATTATAAAATTATAGATTGATAGATACATAGATAGAAATATAGATAGATAAAAAAATAGTCTAATATATAGATAGAAAGATAGATAGATAGAAAAATAGATTGATAGACATATAGAAAGATAGATAGCCATATCAAAAAATATATAGACATATTTACTGATAGATAGATAGATAATTAGATAGATTGATAGATATATACATAAATAGATAGATAGATAGACGTATAAGTAGATAAGTAGATAGTTAAATAGATAGACATAATGAAAGATAAATAATAAACAGATAGATGGATAAATAGATAGATAGATAGACATATAAATAGATTTATAGATTAATAGATATATACATAAAAAATAGATAGAAAGATAAACAATAGATAGATAGCCAGAAAGATAGTTTGACATATAGATTTATATATAGATTGATAGATAGACATATAGAATGATGAACAAATTGATAGATATAGAGATATACAAATTAACAAATTGAAATATGGACAGATAGAAAAATAAACAGATTGACATATAGTAAGATAGATAAATATATAGCTAGATAGAGACATAGAGAGATAGACAAAAAGATAGAAAGATAAATTGACAAAAGATGGATATGACAAATATAAAGATTGATAGATAGTCATTATATAGTTAGACATATGTATAAATAGATAGATAGATAAATGGACATATAGATAGGTAGGTAGGTAGTTAGATCGATTAATGGTGGATAGATAGATAGTTTGATAGAGAGAAAGTTTGAAAGATAGATAGAGATATAGATAGATAACAAATAGATTATAGATTATATAGATATATATATATATATATATATATAGGATAATATGTAGATAGATAGATAAATAGAGAGACAGATAGATAAAAAATAGATAAATAGATAGATAGATAGACTGATAGTTAGATATAAACATAGATAGAGAGATAGATAGATAGATAGATAGACGGATATATAGATACATAGATATATACATAGTTAGATAAACAAAAAGATAAATAGATAGATAAGAAGATATATAGATAGATAAATATACATATAGATAAATAGATAGATAGATAAATACATAGATAGATAGACAGATAGGTAGAAAGATCATTAGATAGACAGATAGATAGATAGATAGAGAGAGATATATAGGCTTATAGACATGTATATAGAAAAATAGATATATAGATTAATAGAAAGATATATAGTTGATAGACAAATAGATGGATAAGCATATAAACAGATAGACCGACAGATATATAAATATACATATAAATCGATAGATAGATAGATTGACACATTGATAGATACATATATAGATATAAAGATAGATAGATAAAGAGATAGAAAGATAGATAATACACAAATAGGTAGATAGAATGATAGACATATAAATAGATAAAGAGATACAAAAAGACAAATTTAGAGATTGAAAGATAAATCTATAGACAGATACACAGATATTTAGATAGAAAGATATACAGATAGATTGTTATACTGACAGATTTATAGACTCATAATAGATAGATAGAATGATAGATAGATATAGATAGACAGATATGTAGAAAGATAGATTGACATATAGATAGATAGAACTACAGATTGGCATATAGACAAATACACAGACTAATTGATAGATAGATAAATAGATAGATAAATAAATAAATAGATAGAAAAATAGAAAGAAAGTCATATAGACAGATAGACAGATAGACACATAGACAAATACACTAATAGAGAGATAGTCAGAAATATAGATAGATAGAGACGCACATAGATAGAAAGAATCATAGATAGATATATACAAAGGCAGATAGATAGATTGACAATTAGAATGATAAATAGATATATAGATATGTAGATAGACAGATTGATTGTTTGTTTGACAGATAGAGAAATAAAGATATAGATAAAAAGATAGATAGACTGACTTATAGACTAAAACACAGTTAGATAGTTAGACAAATAGACAAATAGATAGATACACACATACAAGATTTATATATGATATATTAATAGATATAAAAATAGATAGATAAACAGATATACATATACATAGATTGGTGGATATACAAAAAGATAGATAATAGATAGATAGATATATAAATAAATAGATAGAAAGACATGATAATAGATAGATTGTTGCACAAATAGACATATACACTGATATATAGATATTTAGATATATAGATACCCGATAGATAGATATATATATATATATATATATATATATATATAGATAAAAAGATAAAAAATTGATAGTTTGACAGATAGAAAGATAGGCATTTAAATATATAGACATATAGACAAATAGGTAGATAAATCAAAAGATAGATATATAGATAGATATAAGACAAATAGATAAATAACATATAGACAGATAGGCAGATAGACAAATAGATAGATAAACAAATAGATTGAAAGAGAGAGAGAGAGATGGATAGATATCCATATATATAGAAATAAAAATAAACATATAGGACAGATATAAAGATAACAAATAGATAGATAATAGATAGAAAGATAAAAAGATAGACTAGTAGAAAAAAGTCCATATAGATAGATACATACATATATATATATTAATAGAAAAGACACATTGATAAATAATAATAATAATAATTAATATATATATATATATATATATATATATAAAGATAGAAAAAAAAGACAGATAAATAGATAGAATATATATTATATATATATATATATATATATATATAATATATAGATTATTTGATCGGTAGATACAAAAATTAGATAGAAAATAGGTAGATCTATAGATTGGCATATAGGCAGATAGATATTTGGCAGATAAATAATTAGCAGTGAGATATATGTAGATAAATAGGCATATAGACATATAGGCAGATAGGCATATAATCTGAAAGAGAGATTGATATATAGATATATGGTCCACATAGATATATAGATAGATTGAAAGATAGGTAGATAGTTAGATAAATACACAAAAAATATATATATATTATATAGATAAAAAATAGATAGATGATACATAGTCAAATAGAATGATAGATAGATTGATATACTAATAGATAGAAAAGTGATTATAAAGTAAATTATATAGTTAGATAGATAGACAACTAGAGAGCTAGGCAATTAGATAGTTAGATAGATATACAAATAAATAGATTGATAAGTGATAGACAAACAAGTAGTCAAATAAACTTCTACACATATAGATAGACATATAGATGATTGACTGATAGTCACATAGAAAAGATAAATAAAAAATTAGATAGGTAGAAGGAAACAATTAGATTAATAGATTGATAGACAGATAGATATATTAACATATAAACATTAGATACATAGATATATAGATAGATAGAAGATAAATAGATAGATAGATAGGAACATAGATGATAGATGATAGGAAACATAGATGATAGATGATAGGAAACATAGATATAAATGATTGATTAAAATATAGATTGATAGATGATTGATATATATATTGACATATAGTTACATATATAAACAGATAGAAGGCAAATAATAGTCTAATTGACAAATAGACATATAGTTAGATAGAATGATAGATAGAAAGATAGATAGACTAATTGATGATAGATGATAGACATATAAAAGATATACAAATAGAAAGAAAGACCTTAATAAATAGACAATATATATATATAGAAAGATAGATAAAAATTAAATATAAATAGATATAAAAAAAATAAATAGAAAGATAGATAATATATAGATATATAGATAGTTAGCATGATAGATAGATAGATAGACAAATACATAGAATATAGATTGACAGATTATATTTACATTTATAGATAGATAGATAGAAACCAAAAAGTTAGATAGACAAATAGTAGATAGACAGATTTGTGAGATAAATAGATATACACATAAATATATCGATAGATAAATAGACAAATCATAGAAAGATAGATAGATTAAAAATATAGATAGATAAATAGATAGACTAAAAAAATAGAGAGATAGATAGATAGATAGAAGAAAGATAGACAGACAAAAAGAGAAATAGATAGATAGATAGGCTTATAGATATGTAGGCAAATACACCAATTAAAAATAGATAGTTAGGTCAATAGATATATAAATAGAAATATAGATAAATAGATATATAGACGATAGAGATAGATAGATAGCTAAATAGAAAGTTAGACCGACAGATAGATAGATAACATATAGAATATAGAGATATTGACAAATTTGACATGTAAACCAATAAAAATATTGTGATATAGATAGATAGAAAAGATATTTAGATTTGATAGGACATAAAGATAGGAAAGAGAAATAGATAGATAGATAGATAGGTAGGTAGGTAGATAGATAGATAGATAGACATAGATAGATGACAAATAAATCGACTGATACAATATATAGATAAAAATAGATAGATATATAGATAGATAGATAGATAGATTAACTATAGCCAATAGATAGAAGATAGTTAGAAGTTAGACAGATATAAAAATAAAAAGATATATAGTCACAAATAGATATATATTTACACAAATAGATATAGATTAAAATGTACAGCCTTTAGAAAAATAGA
>JAREIK010008219.1:0-22245 GCA_029783825.1 Sapria himalayana | reverse complement strand
TAGTATCCAATAGAAATATAGTCAAATAGGTAGATAGATGAAATATATAACATAGATAGATATATAAAGAGATAGCCATATAGACTGTTAGGTAGAAAGATAGGAGATATGTAGTTAGATAGATATTGACACACACATACAAATAGCCTGACAGACACATAGACAACAGAGAAAAACAAATAGTCACAAAGACACAGACAGACAGACAAATACATAGACAACATAGATAGATTGATAGATGCACAATACAGATAGATAGATAGATAGACAGATAGACAAGTAGATAGATGAAGAGATAAATGATAATAGATAGACAGAAAGACCATATATATATATAGATATATAGGCAAATTAATATGTATAATATATATATATATATATAATAGATAGATACACAGACAGATATATATATATATATAGACATTTAGATTGATAGACAGATAGACAGATAGATAGATTAATAGATAGCAGATAGATAACAAGTAGTAGACAGATAGATAATAAACATATAGACAGATAGACCAGACAGATAGATAGATAGATAGATAGATAGAAGATAGACAAAAAGATAGATAAATAGACAGATAGACTATAGACATATAGACAAATAGACATATAGATTTAATACACATATGATAGATAGATAGCTAGAAAATAGACTATAGATACATAGATAGTTAGATAGATAAATATATAGATAAAAGACAAAGAACGAGGCAGACAAATATTAAATAGACAAGAAACAAGTAGATAAATAATGAGATAAATCGATAAATATATAGAAGATATACAGATAGATTAGAGATTGATAAACTATATAGACAGATAAAGAGAGATAGACAAATAGATAGATAGATAGACAGATAGATAAATACAAATAGATAGATTGGCAGATAGACAGATAATAGATAGACAGAAAAAAAGATAGATAGATATATAGATAGACAAACAGACAGATAGAGAGATAGATATATAGATAGACATACATATATACAGATATAAAGATAGATAGATAGAAATATAGACCATATTAATAGATAGATATATAGACCATTAAGATAGATACGTAGATAAATAGATAAATAGATGGATACATTGACAGATAGAGAGATAGACAAATAGATAGATAAATAGATATACAAATAGGAATATAGATGATAGTCAAATAGATAGATAGAAAGAAGATAGATAGACAGAATATAGTTGTTATATAGATAGATAGACAGATAGATACATAGATAAATAGATATATAAATAGATAGACAGATATATATTTGACAGATAAAAAAATATAAAGATAGATTGATAGACAGATAGTTGAATAGACACATAGTTTGATAGATAGATAGACAAAAGAAAGTTTTGATAGATAGACAGATAGTAAGATAGATGGATAGCTGGATAAATAATTAGACAGATAATAGATTAACAAAAAAGAGAGAAAGGTAGGTAGATAGATAGATAGATGGATAGATAAATAGATAGATAGATAGACAGTATCCAGATAAAAATATAGCCAAATAGGCAGATTGAATGATAAATATATACACATATATATATATAGACAGATATCCATATAGACTGACAGGCTAAAAGATAGATAGGTAGGTAGTTAAATAGATAAATATATCGATTAATCGATAGATAGATAGTTAGCTACATATATAAATAGATAGATAAATAGATAGATGGACAAACAGACAAATAAACAAAAATATAGAAAGAAACACAATTAGACAGAAACACAGACATACAGACACACAGAAAAACAGATAGACAGACATATAGACAGGCAGACAAACAAACAGTCATATAAACACATAGACAAATAGACAACCACACAGACACACAGATATATTGATAGATAGATAGATATTGAGACAAATATACAAATAGATAGATAGATAGACAGATAGACAAGTATATAGATAAAGAGATAAACTAATAAATCGATAGACAGATAGACATATAGACCATATCGACATATAGATAGATTAGCATATACATAGATAGAAAAAAAATAGACGATAGATTAATAGATAAAGAATATGTATAGACCATATTGAAACAACTGATCATTTGCTTTCTAATGGACCCATTGCAGCAGAAATATGGAGAGAGATGGAAGGGGAAAAAAGAATATGTAAAATAGACGATAGATTAATAGATAAAGTTAAAAAATGGGAAAAAGTAAACATAAAAAGCCCCGCCAGGAAATGGCTTAATCAGAAATTGCCGCATCTAATTATTTGGTGCATTTAGAAATCTAGAAATAAAAGTAAATTTGAAAATATAAGGATGAATTTAACAGAAATTATTAAAGATATTAGAAAGGAGATATGTAATATATCAATAATAAATCCGATAATAATACAGGAATTGAATCAACAAAAGAAGCTTGAGAAAGAATGGGATCTCACATACAAAGTGTTAAAAAAGCAATGGTTTAAATGTATACAGTGGAATGCTCCGCCGGTTGGCAAACTCTCACTTAATACGGATGGGAGCTTTAACAGGGACACTGGAATAACAGGAGGAGGCGGGGTAATAAGAGATCATACAGGGACAGTACAGAGAGAATTCACCTGATCTAGTAGGGCATCCTCGGCTTTAGAATCTGAAATTAGAGCATTAAAATCAGGGTTAGAGATATGTAAGCAGCTTAACTTTAAAACATTGAAGTTCAGGTAGACTCAAAATTACTAGTTGATACAGTAATCAATAAGAAAATATTATGGAGGTATGAAGAGGATCTAGAAGTTATTCTTAGTCTTTTGGATGAACTGAAGGCCTCAATAATACATATATATAGAGAAGCTAATAATCTAGCGGACAGTCTATCTAAAATAGGCACTACAAGAGGAGATATAGATTACAATGAGAAATTCATGCCAAATAAACTAAAGGGAATAGTATGTTTAGATAAAATGGGTTTTCCTTATATTAGAACAAATAAACATACCACGAAGATATGACATAGTCTCATCTGTTTGCTGGATTGTGCGAGAATTCATTGCAGAGAATTTCTGTCTCACAATTAAATGGAATGGAAGAATGGAGATTGAGACAAAATGGATATAAATGTAGGAGATTCCATTGTAGGATATATTAATTCTGCATTTTGGCAGAATGGTGGATAGCTAAACGGTAAGGTTGTCAAAATAATATGTATGTAATTTAGAATTTCTGCATACTTAAAAATGTGCTAATTCTGCATTTCGGCAGAATTCGATAACCTTTTTAGAAATGATGTATTTTGATTCTCCTTGCAGGTCAATATGTATTCTGTCTTTTCCTTGCAGAATATTAAAGGGGAGATTTCGTTAATTCTGTGAAGCTTGCCGTATGTTGTATAAATTTATTCAAGAATAAGGGTAGTAGGGTGTCAAGTTCTGGTAGGCACGATCGTTGTTTTTTGTTTTCTCTTTGGTTTTGTTATAGGATTGACAGTAAATACACGAGGAAGGTAGACGGCTGGAATCATGGGAAGATTGGAGCCAGACGCACGGGGGAAAGGAGGGATAGAAGTCTGATCACAAGGGAAGCACTAATCCATTGTTGTTGCTGCGGCTAAAGAGCCTCCATGACAATATCAAATAAAGAGCTTCCACTGAGTTCATATCATGGAAAACATGTTGCTGTCTGTTGCGGCCAAAGCCTGTTGCTGTCTGCTGCGGCCAAAGCCTGTTGCTATCTGTTGCTGCCAAAGCACATGTAGAGAGCTCCCTGTTGCTGCCATGAGATCTCGTGCTGCTGAGACAAATATGCCCGCTGGAATGGAAAGACTTCCTGCAGCTCAAGGTTATATAATGAGGAAGAATCATACAGAGAGCGGTTACTGCTTCAGCCAATACTAAGAAAATGATAACTTTTCTGAATTATTGACTAGGGTATTGCTCTGTAAATAGTATGTCTTTTAAGTTTTCTGAAGTTGTAAAGGTTTTCCTCCGCCTACAAGTGAGGGATATGTTTTCTTTAATAAATGATAAAAGCCTTTTTTTTTAAAAAAGATAGAAAAAAAATTGATAGTTAGTTATACACATAGATAGATAGATAGATAGGCATATAAATAGATAGACAGATAGATAGTTAGATAGATATACAAATAGATAGATAACCATATAGGCATATAGATAGATAGATAGCTAGACAATTAGAATATAGAGAAATAGATATATATTATATATATATATACATAGATAGATAAATAGATAGATAGTTAGATAGGTAGATAGACAAATAGACTAATAGAGAGACAGACAGACAAAAATACAGAGAGAAGACAAATCGATAGAAAGAGAAACAGACAGAAAGATAGATAAACAAACAGATAGACAAACAGACAAACAGATATACAAATAAACAAATAGACAAGTAGATAAATAAAGTGACAAACCGATAATTAGATAGAAAGATTGACATATAGAGCGATAGCTAGATAAACCATCTAGACATATAGACAAATAGACAAATAGTTTGATAGATAGATATGCATAAATAGAAAGATTGAAATATAGTAACATTGATAGATAGACATATAGACAAGTAGATAGATATAAAGATAAACCAATAAACAGATAGATAGATAGATAAACCAAATAGATGGATAGATAGATTGATAGATAACTGATAGAAACATAGCCATATAGACAGATAGATAGATTGATTGATAGATTGATTGATTGATTGAAAAATAGAAAAATAGATAGATAGATAGATAGTAGACAGATAGACAGATAGACAAATCGACATATAGACATATAGATAGATAGACTGATAGACAAATAAACAAATAGATAGATAGATAAATAGACATATTGATAGATAGATAGATAAACATATACACATATAGATCGATAAATAGATATACAGGTAGACAGATAGATAGACAGACAGACAGACAGATAGATAGAAAGATAGATATCCAGAAAGACAGATAGACATAAATAAAGATAATAAGACAAATAGATTTATAGATAAATAGATAGATTGAAAGATAGAGATAGATAGATAGACAGTTTGACAAATTGATAGATTGATATATTGATAGATTGACAGAAAGACATATAGAAATATAGACAGATAGACACATTGACATATAGACAGATAGATAGTTAGACTGATAAAAAGATTGATAGATAGGTAGATAGCTAGATATACGGATACAAAGATAGACAGACAAATAGATAGTCAGATAGTCAAATAGACATATAGGTAGATAGACATATTGATAGTTAGATATATAGATATATAGACTGATAAACATATAAATATATTGACAGATAGATATATAGATAGATAAATAGATAGATAGATAAACAGAGAGGCAAGTAGACACATAGACAGATAGCAATATGGATAGATATATAGATAGATATATAGTTAGACATATTGATAGATAGAGACATAGTCACAGAGACATTTAGACAGATAGATAGAAGACAGATAGATAGATAGATAGATAGATGATAGATAGACAAAAATAAAGAGATAGATAGATTGTCAAAAAGATATATAGACAGACAGATAGATACATAGATAGATAGATAGACATATTGATAGATTGGCTGATTGATAGTTAGACATATACACATAAACTGATAGACAGATAGATATAATGACAGATAGACAGATAGATAGATATACAGATAGAAATAAAGACAAATAGATAGATAAACATATAGACAAGTAGGCATACAGGCAGATAGACTGATATTCAAATTTATAGATAGACAGATATACTAATAGATAGATAGACACATAGGCACATAGACATTTAGATAGATAGACAGAAGAAAGATAGATAAATAGATAGACAGATAGACAAAAGATACATAGACAAAAATAAAGATATAAATAGATTTTTAGAAAAACATATAGACAGCTAGACAAATTGACAGATTGAAAGATTGATAGAAAGACATAAAGACATATACCTTGATAGACAGACAGATAGATAGACAGATACACTGATAGACATATAGCCTAATAGATAGATAGATAGATAGATTTCTAATAGACAGACATATAGATAGATAGATTTACATATAGATAGATAAACAGATAGACAGATAGACATATTGATAAAAAAATAGATAGACATATAGACATATAGATAGATAAATAGATAAACATGTAGACAGATTGACAGATAGATAAATAGATAAAAAGTTAGAAAGAAAGATAGATAGATAGACAGATATACAGATAGATATCCAAATAGACAGATAGATAGAAAGATAGATAAACAGGCAGATAGATATATAGACAAATAGATAGATAGTGAGATAAATAGAAAGACATATTCAAATATTGACATATTTACTTATTGACAGATTGACAGAAAGACATAAAAATATAGACAGATAGATTGATTAACAGATAGATAGAAAGATAGTTAGACTGATAGAAAGATAGATTAATAGGTAGATAGCTAGATATACAGATATAAAGATAGAAAGATAGACAAATAGTTAGATAGTCAGATAGACAGATAGGTAGATAGACATATTGATAGATTGACAGATTGATAGTTAGATATTTAGATATATTGACTGATAGACATATATAAATATTGACAGATAGATATATAGACAGATAAATAGGTAGATAGATAGATAGATGGATACACAGATAGACATGTAAACACACAGACAGATAGCTATATTGACATATATATATATATAGACAGATTTATAGATAGAGACATAGTCACATAGACATTTAGACAAATAGATAGAAGACAGATAGACAGATAGACAGATAGATAGATAGAAAGAAGATAGATAGAAAAAAATAAAAGATAGATAGATTATCAAAATGACAGATAGACAGTCAGATAGAGAGTTAGAAAGATATAATGATAGATAGACATATTGATAGATTGACTGATTGATAGTTAGATATATACACATATAAACTAATAGTTAGATAGATATATTTCCAGATAGACAACTAGACAGATATACATATAGACATATAGATAGATAGAAAGTTAAATAAATATACAAGTAGACACACAAATAGATAGGCAGATATTCAGAAATATAGATAGACAGATAGATAGACACATAGGCTCATTTACATTTAGATAGATAGATAGAATAAAGAAAGAAAGAATGATAGATAGATAGATAGACAGATAGACAGAAGATACATACACAAAAATAAATAGATAGATAGATTGTCAGAAAGAAACATACACAAATAGATAGATTGACAACTTGATAGATTGATAGAAAGGCTTAAAGACATATAGCCTAATAGACAGATAGATATAGACATATTACTAATTGATAGATAGATAGATAGGTAGATAGATATCCATATAAACAGATAGACAAAAAGACAAATAGATAGATAAACTGATAGATAGACAGATAGACAAATAGATAGATAGATACATAGATAGAGAGATATATAGGTAGATATATAGAAAGAGAGATAGGCAGATAGACATATATATAGATAAATAGATAGATAATTAGATAAAAAAAGATAAATAGATAGATAATTAGATAAAAAAAGAGATAAATAGATAAACAGATATATAGATAGAGAGATAGATAGAGAGACCATATAGATAGATAGACGAATAGACTAATAGGTAGATAGACAGACAGATAGAGAGATAGATAGATAGATAGATAGATAGAGATTGATTGATTGATTGATCAATATAAAGATAGAAGATAGATAGATAGACAAGCATACATATATACTAATAGAAAGACAGACAGACACACATACAGACTCAAAATAGTTAGACATATAGGCAGACAGATAGACAGAAATAAATATAAACATATACACAGATACACAAGAAGTTTTAGAAATAGATAGACAGACAAATAGATAGATAGATAGATAAATAGTTAGATAGGTAGATAGATAGGAAGATAGTCGATAGACATTTAGAGAGATAGATACATAGACATATACACAAAGAGATAGATAGAAAGTTAGATAGATAGATAGATAGACAGATTGACAAATTGTTAGATTAAAGAAAACCTGATAAATAGATAGACAGATAGATAAATTGACAAATAGACCATACATATAGATACATAGATAGATAGACATATGGACATATAGATAGATAAATATATAGATAGGAATACATATATATACAAATAGATAGATAGAAAGATATATAGATATAGAGATACAGTGATAGACAGATAGATAGATAGACAAGTAGACAAATATACAGATGGACAGATAGATAGATAAAAAGATAGACAGCTAGATTGATAGATATACAGATAAATAGATAGGTAGATAAATAGATAGATAGACAGACAGATAGATAGATAGGGAAATAGACAAATAGATAGATATGCAGATAGACAAATAGATAAATAACCAAATAGACAGATAAATAGACAGATAAACATTTAGACATAGACAAATGGACTGATAAATAGATAGATAAAAAGATAGATAGATAGATAAATATATAGACATATGTATAAATAGATAGATAAAAGGAAACTTATATAATTAGATAGAAAGATAGACAAGTAGATAGATAAAGAGATAAAACTGCTAAACTGATAAACAGATAGATAGATAGATAGATAGATAGATAGACAGATAGAACATATAGATAGATAGAGAGATAAACAGATAGATAGATAGATAGATGCACAGATATATAGATAGAGAGATAGATAGATAGATAAACATACAGATATATAAATAGATAGATAGATATATAGATAGTTAGATAGATAAATAGATGGATAGATAGAAAGATAAATAGAATGATAGACATATAGATAGAAAGATAAATAGAATGATAGACATATAGATAGAAAGACAGATACACATACACACAAAAACACTCACACACAGACACAGAAATAGACAGAAAAAAACATAGAAAAACAAACAGACACACTAATACACAGACAAAAAGACAGATAGATATATAGACAAATAGACACACAAATAGACAGTCATACACACACATAGACACACAAACACAGATAGATAGACAGACAGATAGATAACAGATAAATAGACTAAATGATAGATAGACAGATAGATAGTTAGATAGATAGATAGATAGGCAGATAGAGAATAGACATAAAGAGATAAACATTTAGAGAGATAGAATTGAAGAAATTTAGATAGACAAATAGATAGATAGACATATAGATAGACATATAGACAAGTAGATATAGAAATAGATAAACTATTAAATAGTTAAACAGATAGATAGATATAGAGATAGACAGATAGATAGATAGATAGATAGGCAGATAGAAAAATAGATAGATAGATAGATATATAGATAGATAAACAAATAGATAGTGAGACTTATAGAAAGATTGACAGATAGACAAATAGATAAACAGATAGATTGATAGATTGACAAATAGATAGAATGAAAGATATACCCATAGACAAATTAATAAATTGATAGATAGATAGATATATAGAAATACAATTAGATAGACAGATAGATAGATATATATATATATATAGAAATATAGATAGGTAGATAAACAAATAAATAGATTGATAGATACTGAAATTACAAATTAGCAAGATAGGCAGATAGATAGAGAGATAGATATATTGATAGATAGATAGATAGATCGATTAATATATCGATAGATTGATTGATAGAATGATAGATATAAAGATAGATAAACACAGAAATAGACAAATAGACAGGCATAAACACAAAAAATTAGTTAGAGATATCGATAGATATATTGATAGATGGACACAAAAATAGATAGATAAATAGATAAATAGAGAGGTAGATAGAGCATAGACACATACAGATAGACATTTATAGAGATAGAGAGATAAACATATACACAAATAGATAGATAGAAAGATAGTTAGTTAGATAGATAGACTAGTAGATAGATAAATAGATAAATCAATAAATAAATAGAAAGATAAAAAGATAGATTGATAGACATATAGGCATATAGACATATATAGAGTATACATTTTGATAAATAAATAGATAGACAAATAGAAAAATAAACAATTAGATAGAGAGATAGATGGTTAGTCAGATAGATAGACAGATAGATAGATAGACATATAGACAGATAAAGAGATAGACAGATAGATAGATAGACAAATAAAGAGATAGATAGATAGAAAAATAGACCGCTAGACACTTAGACAGATTGACAGATTAATAGAAAGTCATATTTATATAGAATGATAGACAGAAGAAAAATTGACAGATAGACAAATATATAAATATACTAATAAACAGATAGGCAGATTGCAAAATTCATAGATAGACATATAGACAGATAGATAGTTTGTTTGCCAGTTACACATTAGAAAGATAGACAAATAAGTAGATAGTCAGATAGACTGATAGACAGATAGATAAATAGGTAGATAGTCAGATAGATACATGGACAGATAGGTATATAGACTGATAGACATATAGATAGATAAAAAAATAGATAGATAGACAGATAGACAAAAAAATAGATAGGCAGATAGACAAATAGACATATAGACAGATAGAAAAATAGATAGATACATAGATACATTGTTAGACAGATAGAGATACAGATAGATAGATAGTTTGACAGATATACAGATATATAGATAGAAAAATAGACATATAGACAAATAGATAGACAGGTAGATAGATACATAGATAGATATATAAATATATAGATAGATTAAGTGATACATCGATAAATAAATAGACAGATATAGTGATAGACAGAAAACCTAAATAGATAGATAGAGAGATAGACAGATATACAGATAGACAAATAGATAGTTAGATAGATAGACAAATAGATAAATATATAGATAACGGATAGATAGAAATAGATAGACATATTGATATATAGACATATAGACATATAGGCAGATAGATATATAGTCATATACACATATAGAAAGATAGAAAGATAGTCACATTAATGGATAAATAGATAGATAAGTAGATTGATATAGAAATAAACTGATAAACAAATAGATAGATAGATAGTTAGACATATAGACCATATCAATAGATAGACATATATATAAATAGATATATAGATAGATTGACATATAGATTGATAGAAAGATAGACAAATAAATAGATAGATAGACAGATAGATAGACAAACAGACAGATAGATAGATAGTTAGAAACATAGATAGAGAGAAAGACATATACACAAATAAATGATATAGATAGTTAGATAATTAGATAAATAGATAAACAAGTAGATAGAAAAATACATAAACTACTAAAAAGATAGATATATAGAAAGAGAGACAAATAGACCATATAGATAGATAGATAGACAAATAGATAGATAGACAAATAGATAGATAGATAGATAGATAGATGTACAGATAGACAGATATAGAAATATATAGATTGATAGATAAATAGAAAGATATACATATATATAGATAAATTGATAGATAGTCAGTTAGATAGATAGAAAAATAGACAAAGATAGATAGATAGATAAACAGATAGACATACATATAGTTAGATAGATAGATATATAGATAGATAGATAAAGAAATAGACTGATAGACAAATAGACGGCTAGACATTTAGACACATAGATAGATTGATTTAAAGATAAATAGACATATTGAATGGTAGACAAATTGATAGATAGACAAATAGATTTATAGACAAATAAATATATAGACAGATAGGTAGATAGCTAGATTCACAAATAGACATATAGACATATAAATATATATACAAATATATAGATAAATAGATCAATATTAGTTAGATAGAGAGATATATAGATAGATAGTTTAATAGTTTGATAGATAGATATATTGACATACTGACTGATAGACAGATAGATAGATAGATAGATAGATAGACACATAGACATATAGACAAATAGGTAGATAGCCAGAAAGACTGATCAACAGAAGGTAGATAGGCAGATAGATAGATAAATAGATAGACAGATAGTCAAATAAATAGATAGACCGATAGACCAATAGACAGATAGACCGATAGACAGATAGGCCGATAGATAGATATATAAAAGATAGATGGACAGATAGACCGATAGAATGATAGATAGATAGACAGATAGATAGACAGAACAGATAGATAAATATACTGAAGATAGATAGATAAACAGATACGCAGATAGACATATGATAGATAGATAGATATATAGATAGACATATAGACAGGTAGATAGATAGATAGATAGATTTATAGATAGATAGAAAGATAGATTTATTGATAGACATATAGTTAGACAGATATACATATATATATATATATAGACATATAGACAAATAGATAGATAGATAGATTGATAGATTGATTGACAGATAGACAGATAGATAAATAAATAGATATATAGACAGATATATATTTAGAACATATAAACAGATAGACAAATAGACAGATAGATAGATATATAGATTGATAGATAATGATATAGATAGATAGATAGACAGATACTCATATATACACATAGACAGAAAGTTATATAGACATATAGAATGATAGACAGATAGACATATTAACACAGACAGACAGATAGATATACTAATAAACAGATAGACTAATTAGTAGATAGCCAGATTCACAGATAGACATATTGACATATATATAGATATATAGATAGATAGATAGACTGATAGATAGATAATTAGATCGATAGTAGTCAGATAGACAGATAGATAGATAGACAGATAGACTGATAGACTAATAGACTGATAGACAGATAAACTGATACATAGATAGAGAAAAGGTAGAAAGCCAAGTAGATAGATAGACAGACAGATAAATAAATAGATAGATAGATAGATAAATAGATTAATAGATATACATATAGACAAATAGACAGATACACAAATATATAGATAGACAGATATACAGAAGACACATAGTCAAATAGATAATTAGACAAATAGTCAAATAGTTAAAAGATAGATAGTCAGATATATAAATAGATAGATAAATATATAGATTGACAGATATAGAGAGACATATTGACCATATAGACAGATACATAGATAGATAGATAGATAGATAGATAAATAGATAGATACACATATAGATTCATAATCAAATAGATATGTATATAGATAGAAAGATAGATAGGTAATTGGATAGACAGATAGATATATAGATAAATAGACATATATATAAATAGATAGATAGATAGATAGTCACATTGAAACATAATAGATAAACAAGTAGATAGATAATGAGATAAACCGATAAATAGATATACAAATCAAGAGATAGACAAAAAAAATATAGAAAGATAGACTAATAGACAAATAGATAGATAGACATATAGATAGATATAAATTTAGACCTTATTGATAGATAGACTGATAGATAGATTGATTGATAGATAGAGAGATAGATATGCAATTAGATTTATAAAAAGATAAATATTTAAATGGATAGAAAGATAGATAGATAGATAGAATGTTAGATAGATAGATAGATAGATAAATAGATAAAATATAGATAGTTAGTCAGATAAAGCGATAGACAGATAGATAGATGATAGACAGACAAATAAACATTTAGAGAAAGAGACATATACACAAATAGACATAAAAATATAGTCTAATAGATAAATATAAAGTTAGACATTTAGATAGAACAAAAATAAGATAGATAAATAGGAAAATAGACAAAAAAATAGATAGATAAGCGGACATATACAGACAGATAGACAAATAGATTGATAAACAGATAGACTGGCAGATAGATAGATAGATAGACAGATAGGTAGATAGATAGATTGATTGATAAAAAGATAGATAGACAGATAGATAGATAGATAGATAGACATTTACACAAATATATAAATAGTAATATAGTCACATGGATAAATAGACAGATAGACAAGTAGATAAATAAAGAGATAAACTAATAGATAGATAGATATATAGAGAGATAGATAGATTAACCATATAAATAGATAAATAGATAGATAGATAGATAAACAGATAGATAGATAGATAGATAGACAAATAGACAGATAGACAGATAGAAAAAAAGATAGATAGATAGATGATAGATACAGAGATAGATAGATAAATATATAGACAGATTAATAGATAGACAGATAAATAGATATAGAGATAGATTAATAGATAGACCGGTAGAGAGATATACATATAAACATAAGATAGATTGAAAAAATATATAGATAGACAAATAGATAGATAGATAGATAGACAGAAAGAGAGACAGAAAGATAGACAGAATGATAGATTGATAAAAAGACGTATAGACATAGAGACAATTAGATAGATAGGAAGATTGAGAATTAGATAGAAAGACAATAGATTGGTAGCCATATAGACAAATAGATAGATAGGTATATATCAAGATAAACAGATTGCAGATAGATAGATAAATAGATAGATAGACATAGAAATAGATAGACAGATAGTCAGATAGTGAAATCGATAGATAAATAGATAGACAAAAAGATAGATAGAAGATAGATAGACAGATAGACAGATAGTAAGATAGATAGATAAAGAGATAGACAAATAGTCAGATAGTAAGATAGCCAAATAGATAGATATGTAGAAAAAAATTTTCCATATAAACAGATAGACTAATACTTAGAAGTTAGGTAGACAGATACTCAGATGGATAGATAGATAGATAGATAGAGAGAAGATAGATAAATAGATATAATTTAGTCACATAGACAAATAGATAGATAGATATATAGCTAAACATATATTCATAAAGATATATAAATAGATAGACATATAGACAAATTGATAGATAGATACATTGACATATATAAAAATAGACAAATAGACTGATAGACTGATAAACATATAGACAAATAAATAATTTGATAGATAGACAAATAGATAGATATATAGATAAACCATATAGATAGATTGATTGAATGTCACATAGATAGATAAATAAATACATAGATAGACAGATAAACAGATAGACAAATCGATAGATGGACAAATAGAAAGATTGACAGATAGATTGATAGATATACAGATAGATAGACAGATATACAAATACATAAATAGATAGATAAATGAATAGAAAGAAAGAAAGATAGATAGATAGATAGACACATAGCAGATAGATAGTTGGACACATATACAGATAGACAGATACCAAATAGACAGATACACACATATACATATAGACAGATAGATAAATAAATACATACATAGATAGACAGATTTAAAGAAAAACATATAGAGATACAGACTGATAGATAGAAATACATATTGACAGATAGACAAATAAATAAATAGACTAATAAATAGATAGACATATATGTATATAGTAAGATTCACAGATAGATATATAGACAGATAGACTAATAGACATATAGATAGATAAATAGATAGATAGATAGATAGACTGATAAATAGATCGATAGTACATAGATAGATAAAAAGTTAGATAGACAGATTGATGGATAGACATATTGACATATAGACTCATAGACATATAGACAGTTAGAAAAATAGATAGATAGAAATATAGAAAAATAGATAAATCAATATACAAATAGACATATAGTTAGATTGCAGAAAGATAGATATATAGATAGATAGATAGACAGGTAGCTTAATATACAAATAGACAGATAGACATATAGATATATAGACAAATAGACAAATAGACAGACAGATAGATATATAGATAGATAGATAGACAAGTAGGAAAATAGACAAATAGAGTAATATATAGACACACATAAAGATAGAAGTCACTTAGACAGATTGACCGAAAGACATATAGAAAGAAAAATATAGAAACAGATAGATAGATAGATTTACAAATATACACATAGAAAAACAAACAAATAGATAGATAGATAGATATATAGATAGATCTGAAAAATGTATTTAATTACCAATCTTTCCTTAGCTATTTTGGATGGGGATTATTTCCGTCACTAATCTATCCTTATTTTTTTATATTATTTGTTTAAAATGCGATCTAATTTTTGTATATTAAAGGTTTTAATAGTTTATGAATTAGGGATTCTTGAAAGACACCTTTTTCTCATATAATTATAAAAATAGGATATTATAAATAAATAATTTCAAATATATATATATATATATATACGAATACAAATTTATATTAATAAAAACTAAAATACCTATTTTTATGAATATAAAATTTTTAAAAATATACAAATTATTTTTTGAATTAATTAATAAAAAAAGTTTAAATATTAGTAATAATACATACATTAAATATATTATTCTATAATTATAAACATTTTTAAAAATATTTGAAATAATATATAAACATACACAAATATAAGTGTTAATAAAAACCTAAAATCATTATTTGTATGATTATAAAAAAATATTTTTTCAAAAAATCTGAATTAACAAATAAACAAGTAAATAATTATATTAATAAAACTAAAAAAAATTAATGATAATATAAAATTTTTTAAAAATTATTATTAAAAGATTTGAAATATTTGAATTATTAAAAAAATCATATTTTACATTAAAATTTAAAATAAAATAAATTGATATTTATGGATAAATAAATTGATGTTTTAATTACATCCAAAAACTTTTGATGAGTTATAATAAAAACATTTCAAAAGTACCTATTAAAAGAATACTTTAGGTGTTTTTTTAGGGTTTTAAAAAGTTTATTAAAATATTACTAGTGATATTTTTTTGTCCTAAACACACTTAAAATTATTTTTAGCCCTATTAACACTTTTGAAAAGTACTATGACCCTAAGTTGATTTAAAACAAGTTTTATTTTTCCATCTACAAAAATTTATAAAAATTAAATTATTGAGTCAATAATTATTGTAAAATAAAAATAAAATAAAAAATATTAATAAATTTAAAATAAAATTTGTATGCTTATAATAATAAATAAATAAATAAAATATTAATATTATAAAATTAAAATATATTAAACATGATAGATAACCTAATAGATTTCCTATGTAATACTTGTGTATCATCGAGTTTATAAGAATCTTAATGCTTTTTAAATTGATAATCAGTTTGTGTATTATTTGTTGAGTCTATTCAATTGATGGCATCATCTTGTTTAGCTAGGTTTGATTTTTTGAATTCTTCTGATTATAGGGCACATTGATCAAATATTCAGTGTCACTCAAAGGCAAATGTGCAGTTGAAGAAATCATCTCATATATGCGACATAGATTATCGTTAGAATTTGTTTAGTGGCATTTTTCTATTTTGTGACTGTTGCATTATTTCCAAATCAGCATTATCTTGGCAAGAAAAATATTAACTTTCATGAGTTGGCAATTATGAATCCACTCTCTAAAACTCATTACAAGTGCCGGTCATAAGTGACAGAAGATTATATTTTCAAATCCCTTGTGCATTTGCGAATCCACTCTCTATTATTATTAAAATGTATGAATTGTTTTACACTTGCATTAAACCTGTAGCAGGTTGATATTTTCACATAGTTATACATGTCCATCCATGCATATAAGCTTGGTTAAGGATCGTAGAAAGTAGAGAAGAAATGAACAAGAGATTAATGAGGGTTAGTGTTATTTTATATTTTATTGTATTGTATGACTATATTTTTTATTGATTATATTAGAAATGTGTTTTAAAGAGAGTGGTGTGATTGAATTATAACATAACATGCTCGGATTCATATCTTACGAAGGTGAGTCTGCCCACGGATTCGAATGTGATCAAAGTATAGGTGTCAACCGGGCAGGGCTGGCTCGGCCCGGCACGAGGCACGGCATGGTTCGGTCATGCCTGGGCCGGCCCGACACATTTTTAAACTGTGCCCAGGCCCGTGCCGTGCCCAGGTTAGGAACGAGCCGTGCCATGCCGTGCCTGGCCCGGCACGCCGGCACGGGTTCTTCTCATGCCGGTTTCATGCGGGCACGCGTGGGCGTGACCCGGCCCCTCCCGAAAAAAATAACACGGGTCGGGTCAGATTGGATCCCGACCCGTGGTCCCGACTCCCGACCCGGCACGGCGCGGCCTGTCGTGCCTACGGGCCGTGCCGTGCCCGGATGTTTTTAAACCGTGCCGTGCCCGGCCCGGCACGGTAGCACGTTTGTGCCCTAAAAAAAGGGCCGGGCCGTGTCGGGCCGGCCCGTTTGAAACCTCTAGATCAAAGTCTTATGCACTTCCCATTTTCGCAATGTCATCACTACTTTGAAATTGATAGGAAAGTAATACAAATTGAGCAAAGCAAATGTATGCAAAGTATTAGGATTAGAATGATGAGGTTTGATGCACTATGATCAAAAGACTCACTTCTAGATCAACAATGGCAAGCTCAAGTTTCACTACTGTGTCATCTCAAGCTTTGCCGAGTACATAGTAATCCACTTTGGATGCCCTGTTAAAGTGAAATCGGCCACACAACTATACAAAATATGTCAGCTAAGTATTGAGATAGCCAAACTTTTGACCCACCCAAACCACGACACAACTAATCCATATTTTTAAGATAATCAAAAGGATCATACATGGAAGAAAAGATTACTCTTTCGAATGTGTAGGAGACTCAAGAATAACCACCATAGCCTTTGAGTCTTGTTGTGATGGATGGGGCCCAACAATTACATTAGGAGTACCAAAGTGAAACCAAATATATAATCATTCTATTCTCTTCTTCTTGGTTGATCATCATTGAAGGGATCTCTATTTAAAGGATGGAAACCTAAATCAGATCTTCCATCATTGGTAGATGTGTACCAGAATAAGGAGGTCAAGTTAAATGGGTTGATCACACATAATCTGTCAGTGGATAAGATTAATGAAGCTTTTGCTTTCATGAGTAAATGTTGTTCATGTTGTAGATGCTACGAGAAGACATGATCAAAACAAAAGTAATAATCCTAGTTCATATATATTACTTTTTACTCTAACTCCTTGAAAGCTTGTAAAGGAAGCTAACCAAATCGAAAATTGATTTTCATGTGGGATAGTCAAGGTTGTTAACTTGTTACTTTATTTTGTTAAATATAGATGTTGGGCATCCTCTTGTATTGTCAATGACTGATAGAACAAAATAGATATTCTAGTATTAAGTGTGATTGGTGATACCAAAGAGAGTAAAAGTGTGACACATGTTTCTGTTGACACAAAAACTTTTATCCATTGGTCATTTGGTGTTAACAATGAAGAAATAAAAGATTTCTTCATGGAGGAAGGTTGTTAATTATGATTTGTCTCTCTGCCCAAATATTACTTTGGAGGGTTAAGAGTTTGGTAAATTTGTGAGATAGTGGTCTAAATGTATAATTATTTGCCAATTTTGAATGTGATCTATAAAACATTGAATATAAATATATAAATATATAAATATATAAATATATAAATATATAAATATATAAATATCATAAAATATATAAATATATAAATATATAAATATATAAATATATAATATATAAATATATAAATATATAAATATATAAATATATAAATATATAAATATATAAATATATAAATATATAAATATATAAATAATCAAATATATAAATTATAAATATATACATAGTAAATATATAAATATATAAATATATAATTATAAATATTAAATCTATAACTTATAAATATATAAATATATTAAATATATAAATATATAATATATAAAATATAAATCTATAAATATATAAATATATAAATATATAAATATATAAATATATAAATATAAATATAATATATTAAAATATATAAATATATAAATATATAAATATATAAATATATAAATATATAAATATATAAATATATAAATATATAAATATATAAATATATAAATATATAAATAATAAATATATAAATATATAAATATATAAATATATAAATATATAATATATAAATATATAAATATATAATATATAAATATATAATATATAAATATATAAATATATAAATATATAAATATATAAATATATAAATATATAAATATATAAATATATAAATATATAAATATATAAATATATAAATATATAAATATATAAATATATAAATATATAAATATATAAATATATAAATATATAATATAATATATAAATATATAATATATAATATATAAATATATAAATATATAAATATATAATATATTAAATATATAAATATATAAATATATAAATATATAAAATATATAAATATATAAATATATAAATATATAAATATATAAATATATAAATATATAATATATAATATATAATATATAAATAATAAATATATAAATATATAAATCTATAAATATATAAATATATAAATATATAAATATATAAATATATAAATATAATATATAATATATAAATATATAACATATATAAATATCTAAATATATAAATATATAAATATAATATCTAATATATAATATAATATAAATATATAAATATATAAATATATAGATATATACATATAAATATATAAATATATAAATATATAAATATATACATATAGAAATATATAAATATATAAATATACATGTTTAAAAAAAACATAGCAGGCTCAATGAGATTTCTTTACTTAGTGCGACGGCAGGGTTCATCTTTCTTGCCTAATTTTGCTTTTCATTCTAGCAGGAGGCCCAAGTTGCTAGTTGTAGGACAACAACTCAAGTAGACAATTACCTGCTATAGAAGAAGAAGTTGCATTTTTTTCAAGGATAAGAAGACGATCTCTTCTGAGTAGTGCTTCATTGGATATCTTAATGGTTTGAATATGATGGATCTTATGGAGCTCAAATTCTTTTCTAAATATGTAAGTATGATAAATCTTGGCACCACTATTGCATCGATCTCGGCTCTGACAGGAGGAGAGAGAACTGAATTTGGTGGGGGACCTACCTTGATTCTCATATCCGTGAATGGTATCTATATTGACTAAAGAGTCTAGGTAGGTTTGATATACCACTTTATCTCTACTTAATGGAGTATCTAATCTAAAAATCATCCTAGGTGGGCGAACAACTCCACCTCGTTCATGTCACATAGTGCATATTTTTTATTCTATTTTGCTCTAAGTAGTATCTGTAATTAATGAAATATATTTCTTGTTATTTCTTGTTCTTGTCAAGTTGAAGGCTTAGAGGAACGACTAGATTATAAATGATGGGATTAGATTAAAAATTGAAAATGCCAAGAGTTTATGTAATTAATAATTTATAATGGATAAATTATTAGTTTTTTTTTTTTGTGGGTATTGTTCATTGGGTATGTGTCATGTCTAGCTAAGGTTTATGTATGCTGTGTCATTTGTCAAAGTCATATGTCTTGGAGCCTACCTGTAACCTCCAATTCAGCAAGATTTTGCTGTAATTAATCTATTTGGCCCCAATTTATTGTGTATTATACTTGTGATGCCTTAGAAATCATAATATGTTATATTTATAGTGGCTATTAATATTAAGAATGCAATTTTATGGTGATGATCGTTTAATATAGACCTCCTAATATACCGATTAGGAAGTGCGAGACTGCTTGGATATAAGAAGAAAAAAGAACTAAAGCTAAACCTAATAGGAATCAAGTAGAAGTGTGAGTTCATGGAAAATTAAATCATTGCATAAATATGATATTTAAATAAACATCTTCCACACACACACACAAAAATATGTGTGTGTGTGTGCGTGTACGTGCGCATGTTTGTGTGAATTAATGTGTGCCATATAGATTAAAAAGATAGATTGACAAAAAGATAAACAGACAGATAGATAGATAAACAGATAGATTGTATAGATAGATAGATTGTTAGTAGTTAGTTAGACAGATAGATTCTAAAGATAGATAGACAGATAGATTGTTTAGAAAGATAGACAATAGATAGACAAATATAAAGTTAGAACAATAAATAGATAGAAATATAGATAGATATGTAGATATATAGATAGATAGACATATAGATAGACATATAGATAGACAGAATCCAGTTAGGTAGGAAGATAGTTCAGGCAGGCATGCATACACATAGATAGGCAGACATACTTACAAATAGATGGACAGACAGAAAAAACAAACAAATAAAAAAATAGATAGATAAATTATAGATAGACAGGTAGTTAGATAGATATTTATACAGTTTGATATAGAGATTGATAGAGATATTCATAAATAGATCGATAGAAAAATTGATAGATAGAATGAAGATATATTGATAAAAAAAAATAACATATAGATTTAAAAAAAAGATAGATATGAGATAAAAACAGATAGATAAATAAATAGATAGTTGATAGATATAGATATAGATAGATATATAGATAGGACAGATAGATAGATAGATAGA
>JAREIK010008218.1:0-53522 GCA_029783825.1 Sapria himalayana | reverse complement strand
AAAAGGGCTAATTATTATTATAACTATCTTTTGTAGTTTTTTGTCTCTTTGTAAAAATGCAGGTGAAGGTCTAAGAAAAGAGTAAAGGTTCTCTTGTCCTGAGGAGAGACTAAAATAATGAGAAGCATGGTTTCTGCTTAATCTGGTTTTTGGTTATTTGTGCCTCTTGTGAATTTTTTTTGTTGCTACTCTAATTTGCTCATGTGAGAGAGCAATGGATACTGGAGAGAGTAGGCAGGGACATATAAGAATAGGAGGGGGTAACACTATTACAGGGAAAGAATAAAAGGCGCTTGGAGGGGTTGCTTGTTTTTTTCTTTTTTTTTCTATTTTTTCTATTTACTTGCTTTTTTTTGTGGGGCATTAATTATGTGCTCTTGTTTTTTAGTGTGTCAATGAGTCTATTTGAAGTCTAATAGTTGGAGGTTAGAGAGTCAGTTTCTAGAAGTATGTTAAAATGTGATGTAATTAATGTGTGGTTATTAAGCTGGCAGGTAGGTGGTAGGAAGCATCTGTAATGTATGAATATTGAGGTTTGCTGTATAAGTGATGGGATAAAGAAAAGCTGCTATGAAAATAGGCAGAAGCATAAAGTAGCTATGTAAACAAGAAGACCATAAAGCTGTTATGAACAAAAGGTTGCTATGAAAACAAAATAAAGCGTAAAGGTACTAAGAAAGATAGAAAGCATAAAGTAGTGGCACACTAAACAGGGAGATAGGGGGTCCTCATCATTGAATGGGAGCTGAAAAAGCTACAAAGTACAATAAAGTATAAAGATATGCTAAGATAGAATGCTATTTGATTTGTTTTTAAATTTATATGGTGAATCGGGAAAGGGATGTAAGGGGATTTAAAGGGTAGTGTAGGATGGGTATAGGGTGTAAAGGGATAAAGGGTAGTATGATAGCTTGTAAGAATGGTATTCCTCTGCCAAAAGAAAGGGTATATTTAATAAAATAAACTTTCAAAAAAAAGAATAAGTATAATAAGAAGAACAATAAGGATAAGTAGAAAAATAAGAATAAGAAAAATAAGAAGAATAAATAAGATTAAAATGAATAAGAAGAATAAAAAGAATAGGAATGATAATAAAATAAAAACAAGAATAAGAAGAATAAGAAGAAAAAGAAAAAGAAAATAAATAAATAGAATAAGAATAAAAAAAGAATAATAGAATAAGAAAAATAAAAAGAATACTAATAAGATTAGGAATAAGAATAATAAGAAGAAAAAGAAGAATAAGAAGAATAAGAAAAATAAGAAAAATAAGTAGAATAAGAAAAATAGAAAGAATAAGAAGAATAAGAAGAGAATACGTGCCTTCTTCAAAAAACGCTCTCAAATTCTAGAGAGAAAATTCCGTTTTCTAGAGAGAGAAAATCTCCATTTTGCTCATTCAAGCTCCCATTAAGCTCAAAATGGAGCAAAAGGATTTATTAGTAAATAATAAATCCTTTGCCTCGATTACAAGAGGGACCGTGCAACACCCACGGTCTTTCGGAACCAAGAATGGGAGTCCCGCTATCTTCTTCTCCACCGAGCAAATGCATAGGTTCCTGGAACCTTTCGAATACACGCTCGTAGGGAAATTTTCCCATGGCAGACCTCGAGCAAACGTATTACAGTAGTTCATTACTACATTAAAGCTCAAAGGAAGTGTGAAGTTTGCCGATTACGACGCCAAACATATTTTTCTTCAATGCTGTATGGAGGAGGATTATTATCGGCTGTGGCAAAGAGGGCTATGGTATGTCGATGGCTTCCCTATGCGAGTTCTGAAGTGGACGAAAAACTTCAGTCCACTCGAAGAAGCTCCCATTGCCGGTATGGATCACTTGTGAATCTTCCATTGTTTTTATTTAATGTGCAATCTCTACATATTATCTCTTCTTGCTTCGCAAGCCCATGCTTCGGGATGAAGCAACATCCTCCATGACTAGGACAGGAGCTGCTCGAGTATGTGTGGAATATAACTTACTCTTATAGCAGCCTAGCAAAATATGGATAGGCAGGGGAAAATGGATAGGATGAAGGCTTTTGGCAAACAGCCATACCCGAAAACCTTCCATCATACTGTCTTGGCTGTAAAAGGATAGGTCACGGTATAGAAGAATGTAGGGTGGGAAAAGAGGAGAGGGTTAAGGGGAACAAGCAGGAAATCAAGGGTAGAGGTGAAGAAAAATGGGTTAGGAAGGAAGAGATAGCCCCAAATGTTCAAACCGAAAAGCTTGTTGAGGGGGAAGGGGAAGGGGTATGAGAAGGTGAGAGAGTGCTAGAGAGCGATAGGATAGAAGCCAATGGAGTCACAAACAATGAAGAAGGTGAAGGGAAGGATTCGGAAGAAGGATGGGAGAAGGTGAAAGCTAAAGGGAGAAGGGGGAAAAACTCAAAGTTAGAAGAATTTTAAAGGAAAAGCTGGAGGATTACAGCTGGATGGAGGAAGATCTGGATTTTCCAGATGAGAATGTAGAGGTATTTAGCTGCCCTTCACTAAGCGAGGAAGAAGAAAATGGGGAAGGCCCATTAGCAAAGATAAAAGATATTTGGAAATTTATGAGGAAGACTGGGGAAAGCTATCCAGAGATCAAGCCATGGAATCTATAAAAAGGATGGCTATGCACCTCGGGCAACAGGTAAAATACAATGAAATAATGCATAATTTCTCTAATACAACTAAAACTCCAAGAAACATGAAGAAACATTTGAATAAGACTTACGAGTCTAAATGTACAACTAGATCTCAGGCAAAGTCAGTAATTAATGGATAGGTGTCTCTATTAATATTAGAGGGATAGCAAATAACCCATCAATTAATAGGCTAAAACAATTAATAAAAATTCATAAAATTTCGTTGATAATTATAGCTGAACCTATGGTACAAAAAGATCAACTAATGAAACATAGTGAATTATTAGGGTTCAAAAATGCGTTTGCTAATTTGAATAGTAAACTGTGGATCATGTGGCATGATTATTTGGACATTGAAATATTAAAAGATACAGAACAGATAGTTACTTTTTATACTAATAATAAAAAAGAAGAAATAATATCAGTTGTTTATGCTAAAAATGATAAAAAAGCTAGATTAGATCTATGGAAGGAAATGCAGAGTATTGCTAGCAAAAATATTCCATGGATCATAGGACTAGATTTTAATGTCATAAGAAGTGCTCATGAAAAGAAAGGTGGTAAAACCCCAAATAAAGTGGCGATGTCACAATTTAATGATATTATTGCTAGCACTAATTTGATGGAAGTGGATTATATAGGTTCAAATTACACATGGTGTAATAATTGGCATAGAAGAGGAGCAATTTGGGCAAGGCTGGACAGGGTCATGTGTAATGCCAAATGGGCAACTTCGCATGGGGTAACGGGGCTGAGACATCTAAACAGGACCTGTTCAGACCACAACCCATTGCTCATAACAATAATAGAGATCTCTCAATTAAACGTGTTTTTAAGTTTCAGAATATGTGGGCTAAGCATTCGGACTTTGATAGAATGGTAAGAGAATCTTGGAGAGAACCAGCAGGGGGAAACCTATGCAGGTTTTGTCAACAAAGCTATATAGGCTAAAAAGTTGTATTAAAATATGGAACAAAGAGACTTTTGGTAATATAAATCAACAAATAAAATAGGCAGAAGAAAAGTATCAAAGCTAGAATAGAATATGAAATTACAAATAATGAAGAAGATAGAATGGCACTTAGTAAGGCGAAAGGAAACTTGAGGCTTAAGCTGTCATGGAAGAAATATTCTGGAAACAGCGTGCAAAAGTTAAATGGCTGAAAGAATGAGATAAAAACACGAAATTTTTTCATAATATGAGCAAAAAAAAACTTATAAAAATAAAATTAAAGGTATAAAAAATGAAGAAGGAAAATGGGTAGAAGAAGATAATAAAATAAGAGCCCTTTTTGAAGAATTTTTTAAAAAGCAACTATGCGGACAGCCTATACACGAATGGGACACACTAATGAAAGAAATCACTTTAAATATTACACAAGAGCAAAATCAAATGATGGAGAAGATCCAGATATGGATGAGGTCAAAGATGCAGTATTCAGCCTGGACAAAGATAGTGCGGCAGGACCAGACGGCTGGAACAATTATTTCTTCCAAGTATGCTGGGAGATTATTAAAAATGATCTTGTTCTTGCCATCACTAGTTTCTTTGTAGGGGCGGATATCCCTAAAGCATGGGAAAATTCACTTATTGTTTTAATTCCAAAAAATAAATCCCCACAGAAATGCGAGGATTTTAGACCCATAAGCCTATGTAATGCGATATATAAGATTTTGGCAAAAATCTTGCAAAATAGATTAAGTGATATTCTGCCTTCTATAATTTCCCAAGAACAAACGGGCTTTGTTAAAAATAGCTTAATGATGGAAAATATAAGACTGGCGTCCGAAATGATGAAAGACCTAGCAAGTAAATCGAGAGGGAATAATTTAGTAATTAAACTAGATTTATCTAAAGCTTTCGACAGGGTGGAATGGAATATACTCTGTTATGCCATGAGAAAATTTGGCTTTTCCGAATTATGCATCGATATGATATACATATGTGTATCTAATATTTGGTTAAAGTTATAGTAAATGGAAAAAAGGAGAAGAATTCAAGCCAAAAAAAAGCTTAAGGCAAGGAGACCCGCTATCTCTTTTATTATTTGATATATACTTAGAACTGCTAATATTAAATTTAAATAAAAGAATGTCTGAAGGAAAGATTATTTCGTTCAGACAACCAAAAAACACCCCAAGAATAGGCTGCCTAGCTTATGCGGATGATCTTATAATTTTTACAAATGCAAGTAGAAGATCATTATTAAACTTTATGGACCTTTTACACACGTTCAAAATCGAAACAGGTAGATGGTAAATAAAAAGAAGTGTCAGTTTATGTTAGCTAAGAAAGTAAAGGAAAAGGTAGCAAATAAAGTAAAGAACATTACAGGATTTGCCCAAAACAAAGGAGCACTAACGTACTTAGGCTGCCCGATATACGAAGGAAGATTAAGAGAAGAGTACTTAATAACACTACATGATAAAATAAATAAGAAAATAGCAGGATGGAAAGAAGAACTTCTGGGTTTCGGGGGGAGGATTACATTAATCTCTCATGTTCTACAAAGCACATTGGTACATATTCTTTCAGTTATTCACCCTCCAAAGAAATTTACGAAAAAAAAGAAAAAGATATGGCTAACTTTTTATGGGGTAAAAAAGAAGGCAAAAATAAATTACACTGGAAGAAATGGGAAGATATTTGCTATCCAAAAGAGGAAGCGGATTAGGTTTGATTAAGTTACAAGATCTGGCAGCTGCTTGGGACTGTAAAGGATGGTGGAGGCTTAAAGAAAATAATAGTTTATGGGCGAGATATATGAGAGCTAAATACTTAGAACATGAGAAAATTAATAAGAAAAAAGCCTCGAATAACTGGAAAATGTTAGAAAAACAGAAAGAAATAGTAGATTCTCACTCTAAAATGGCGAAGAGTTGCTGAAAATGGACCCTCACTCCCCAAGGTAATTTTACACTTAAAACGGTGAAGAATCTGATACGAAAGAAAAATCACATTAACCCACTTTTTAAATAGGTATGGAAGGAAGGTACTCCACAAAAAATGTGCTCTCTTGCATGGAAAGCTCTTGTGAATGGTTTACCTGTAGATACAAATATTCAAAGTAAGGGTATAAAGATAGTATCCAGATGCGATTGCTGTTATCAAGCAATAAATCTTTGGACCATCTATTTTCGGAAGGAAAAATTGTAGAAGAAATATGGAGAGAGATGGAGGGTCTTAGTCAAGTAAATAATAACAATGTAACTTTAATAGAGAGAATTAAAAGATGGGGGAGGGACACTCAAAAACTCCACAAAGAAATGGTTAAATCAAAAATTACCACACGTAGTAATCTGGTGTATATGGAAAGCAAGGAATAAAAGCAGATTTGAGGGCATAAAAATGAATTCAGAAGAAATTTTAAAAGATATTAAGAAAGAAATAAGTAATATATCCTGTATAAAACCTATAATAACAGATAATAAGGAAATAGAAAAAGAAGTCAGGAAAACATGGAACCTCTCAATTAACATAATTAGGTGGCATTGGGTTAAAAGCATAAGTTGGAATAAGCCTCCAGCAGGGAAGCTATCTTTGAACACTGATGGGAGCTTTAATAGGGATACAGGTTTAGCAGGAGGAGGAGGCGTAATAAGAGACTCTGATGGCAGCATTAGGAAAGCCTTCACACTTGTCGGGAAATCCTTCTCGGTTCTCCACTCAAAAATTAGAGCGCTAAAAGAAGGATTATATATTTGCAAAAAGCTAGGATATACAAATCTGCAAATTCAGGTAGATTCAATACTACTAGTTGAGTTATTCAATAAAAAATTAGCATCGTGGCGGCATTAGAGGTGTCAACGGGCCGGGCCGGGCCGGCACGAGGCACGGCACGGTTCGGCCGTGCCTGGGCCGGCCCGGCACATTTTTAAGCCGTGCCTGGCCCGGCACGGCTCATGCCGTGGCACGGCACAGCGGCACGGGTTCTTCCCGTGCCGGTTTCACGCGGGCACGCGTGGGCGTGACCCGGCCCCTCCCGAAAAATAGACCGCGGGTTGGGTCTGATTGGATCCCGACCCGCGGTCCGACTCCCGACCCGGCACGGCCTGCCGTGCCCGGATGTTTTTAAACCGTGCCGGGCTGGACACGGTAGCACGTTCGTGCCCTAAAAAAATGGGTCGGGCCGTGCCTGGCCGGCCCGTTTGACACCTCTAGGCGGCATGAGGAGGAGATAGAAACAATAGTTAATCTTGCTAAAGAATTGGATGCATCAATATCTCATGTATACAGGGAAGCAAACACACTGGCAGATAATCTTGCTAAAATAAGATTGATAGAGGGAGCATCGGAATATGATGAGGAATCTTTACCGTTAAAACTAAAAGGAATAACTAGATTAGATAAGCAGGAATTACCTTATCTAAGAAACAAGAACAGAGCGGATAAATAATAGAAGTAGTGGATACCATTATTGAATATATATCTTTAAATAAAATATTGCGTGTTGTGAAGTTTTCTTGGCAGGAATCTGGATTTAAATGAATACACAACAGGTCAAACAGGAGCAAGAGGAAAAGGAGGTAAAAATACAGAAAACTCATGATTGTTTGTAGCTGGATTTTTCTGTTTTCTTAGCAGCATAATAGGGTTGAAGCTTAGAAAGGACAGCATCTACAAGATATGGCAATCAAGTTTGAAGGCTGTAAAAACCTTGTCATTTTAATTGAACTTTAGAATACAAGTTATATATTCGAACCCTTGAATAAAAGGGAAGGAGTCATGTGTTAATTTATCGATTTAAAAGTTAATAGAGTCTGTATAAGTAGAGTTTAGGAATAGATAAGAAGACTTTTCAGATCTGGAAAAGCTAAAGGCAAGACATGCTAAAGGAAAGACGTCAAAGGATACATAAAGGATGTTAGAGGAGCTGAAAAAGGGCAGAAAAAACCTTCCCTGGAGAATCTGAAACAGCAAATAAGAGGCGATTAAAATGAAGGTTAGCATATGAGAAATGATAAATGGTTAGATGCATTGCAAATATGTTTTGCAGGAAATTGTTGAATGTTGAAGTTAAATAAAGAAGGTAAATGAAAGAGCAAAATCGTAAGAGCAGCAAGAAAGGAGATCAAACAAAGTACAAGGAGATAGTAAGGGGACTCAAAACAGAAAGATAGAGAAATTATAAAGAGCGGGAGAAAGAATTCAAAGGAAATAAATAAACAAGTTATATAGTTTGTGTTTTTTTCTTTTTTGTTGCTCTTTCTTGTATATGGGTGTAAAAGGGAAATGGATAGATGCTAGCTTGTACAAATGGTATTCCTCCGCCAAAAGAGAGGGTTATATATAATAAAATAAACCTTAAAAAAAGAAGAATAAGCAGAATAAGAAGAAGAATAAGAAAAACATGAAGAATAAGTAGAATAAAGGAATAAGAAAAAAAAAGAATAAGAACAATAAGAATAAGAAAAATAATAAGAATAAGAAAAATAAGAAGAAAAAGAAAAATTTAAGAATAAAAAGAATAAAAAGAATAAAAAGAATAAAATTAATAAAAAGAATAAAAAGAAAAAGAAGAATAATAAGATTAAAATGAATAAAAAAAACATTTGTGCTTTTTTCAAAAAACGCTCTCAACTTCTAGAGAGAGAAAACCCCACTTTCTAGTGAGAGAAAATCCTCATTTTTGCTCAAATCAAGCTACTCTCAAGCTGAAAATGGAGCAAAATGACTTATTTTTCAAAAATAAGTCTTTTGCCTTGATAACAAAGGAGCCTGCGCCTCCTTCACGTGCATTCGGAAAAAAAAACGGGAGTCCCGTTATTATTTTTCAACCGAAGAGATGAAGAAGTTACAGGTGCCTTATGAACTCATGCTCGTGGAAGTTTTCCCATGGCATGCCTCGCCTGAGTGACATTCTTCAATTTATCTCTCTTAAAGCTCACGGGTAAGGTTAAGTTGGCAGATTACGATGCAAAACATGTTTTCTTGCAGTGCTTCTCGACCGAAGATTACTATCGTTTATGGCATAGAGGAGTTTGGCAAGTTAATGGGTATCCTATGCGAGTGCTAAAATGGACGAAGGATTTCAGTCCAATGGTGGAGGCGCCCCTTGCTCTGGTATGGTTCTCTTTGCCGAACCTCCCCATATATTTGTTTAACGCTCATTCTCTCCATGCTATCTCATCTTGTTTGGGCAAGCCACTGATCCGAGATGAGGCCACTGTGTCAATGACAAGGCCGAGCAAGGCTTGTGTCTGTGTGGAGTTCAATCTCCTCACACAACCTCCAAGCAGAATATGGATAGGTGAGGGCGAAAATGGGCAAAATGAGGGGTTTTGGAAAACTGCCATACCCAAAAACTTGCCCTCTTATTGCCTAACCTGTAAAAGACTTGGGCACGAAATGGATGTGTGCATAGTAGGAACAGAACGTACATGAGAGTTGCAATGGCAGGAAGGTAGAAGAAGAAGGGTGGAGAAATGGATAAGGAGAGAGGAAGGGGGCCCGAAACATGGAGAATTACAAGTTTTAGAGGAGGAACAATATGAGAGTAGGAGGGAGAAGGGTAGTTATTTTTTAGATATGGAAGAAGGTAAAAGTATTATAGAAGCAAGCTTAGAGATAGGAAATGAGGAAAATAAAGAAGAGGGATGGGAGGAGGTGAAAACTAGTAGGAGAAGAGGTAGAAAAAATAAAATTAGAAGGGTGTTAAAGGAAAAAATAGAAGATTATAGTTGGATAGATGAAGACCTCCTTGACTTCTCAGAAGAAGAATCAGAGGTATTTGTTGTCCTCCGTTTGGAATATTAGAAACTAAGGATGAAAGTAGTTTAGAGGAAGTAAAAGATGATTTAGCAATGTATGAGGAGAATGGGAAAAATTTTAATAGGGATCAATCTATGGAAGCCATAAAAAGAATGGCCTTGCAACTAAGTAAGCAAGAAAAATATAATGAAATACTTCAATCAATGGCACCCAAGAGTGCTAGGAATATGAGAAAATATTTAGATAAAACATACGAGTCAAAATGCACAACAAGATCATAATCTAAATTAGTTTTTAATGGATAGTTACATATATTGGAATATTAGAGGGGTGGCGAATAACCCTTCGATAAATAGATTAAAAAGATTGATTAAAACACATAAAATTTCATTGGTTGTTATTACAGAGCCTTTGAATCAGCAAGAACAAATAGTTAAATATATTAAAATACTAGGTTTAATAATTCATTTGCTAACCTAAACAGTAAACTCTGGATGATGTGGCATAATAATTTAGATATTAAAATATTAAAAGACACAGAACAGATAGTGCATTTTAAAATGAATAATAAATCAGAAGACATAATATCGGTAGTTTATGCCAAAAATGATAAAAAATCTAGATTGGTCTTATGGGAGGAAATGTAGGAAATAGCGGTGAAAAACTCCCTGGATTATAGGAGGAGATTTTAATGTGATAAGAAGTGCCTTGGAAAAGAAGGGAGGAAAAACCCCGAGCACAATAGCAATGTCTCAATTTAATGAGGCAAATTCTAATTTCAACTTGATGGAAATAGACTTAACAGGTTCTAATTACACTTGGTGTAATAACTGGAAAAAAGAGGAGAAATTTGGGCCATGCTAGACAGGGTATTCTGTAATGCTAAGTGGGTAGCCTCACATGGGACTACAAGGCTTAGACACCTAAACAGAACCTGTTCATACCACTCTCCACTCCTCATAACAATTCATAATAATAAAAAAGGTACAGGTACTTTTAAATTTCAAAATATGTGGGGAGAACATATAGAATTTGAAAAACTAGTAAGAGAGTCATGGTCAAACCAGCACAAGGGAAACCGATGTAGGTCCTAATGACAAAGTTACATAGATTAAAAAAACATTTAAAAACTTGGAATAATGAAGTTTTTGGAAATATAAATCAGAAAATAAAACAAGCAGAAGAACAAGTGGAAAAGCTAGAAAAAGAATACGACAATAGAAATGAAGAAGCAATCAGACAAGTATTAAATAAGGCTAAAGCTGAATTGAGTTTAAAATTACACATGGAGGAGATATACTGGAAACAACGAGCAGAAATTAAATGGTTAAAAGATGGTGATAGAAACACTAAATTTTTTCATAATATGTGTAGAATAAAAACACAGAAAAATAAAATTAAAGGCCTAAAAAATAAAGAAGGAACATGGATAGAAGAAGATAAGCAACTTGGAACCCTTTTTGAGGAATTCTTTAAATCCCACTTGTGTGGTCTAAGGCCTCATGAAGGAAGCCTTTTAATGCAAGAGGTAGGGACTTCCATTACAAATGAACAGAACTAAGCAATGGAGAAGATTCCAGAAGAAGAAGAGGTAAAAATAACAGTCTTTAATCTTGATAAAGATAGTGCAGCGGGACCAGATGGCTAGAATAATTATTTTTTCCAACTCAATTGGCCCATTATTAAGAATGAGCTAGTCATAGAAATTTCTAGTTTCTTTGTTGGAGAAGATATTCTAAAGTTTGGGCAAACTCGTTTATAGTACTAATTCCCAAAAAAGAAGCCCCACAGATATGTGAAGATTTCAGACCAATAAGCTTATGTAATGCGATTTATAAGATCTTGGCCAAAATAATTCAAAATAGATTAAGTAATATTTTGCCATTAATAATATCACAAGAGCAAACTGGATTTATTAAAAATAGACTGATGATTGAAAATATAAGGTTAGCATCAGAAATGATGAAAGATATTGCAACTAAAACAAGAGGTAATAACCTAGTAATCAAGTTGGATTTGTCTAAAGCATTTGATAGGGTGGAATTGGACACTCTCTGTTTAGTTTTGAGAAAGTATGGCTTTTCTGAATTATGGATTGATTTAATATATAGATGTATTTCTAGTGTTTGGGTTAGAATCATTATAAACGGAAATATAGGAGAGGAATTTAAACCAAAAAAGAAGCCTAAGACAGGGTGACTCGTTATCCCCCTTACTATTTGATATATATTTAGAACTGCTTATTCTAAATTTAAATAAAAGAATGTCAGAAGGGAAAATATTACCTTTTAGACAACCAAATAATACTCCATGAATAGGCTGTCTGGCTTATGCTGACGATCTAATAATTGTTACAAATACAAGTAAAAGCTCTATTATGAATTTAATGGAGTTATTGCAATTATTTGAAATAGAAACAGGACAGGTGGTAAATAAAAAGAAATGCCAGTTCATGCTGGCAAAAAAGGCAACAGAAAAAGTAATAAATAAAATTAAAAACATAACTGGTTTTTCACAGAATAAGGGAGCTTTAACTTACTTAGGCTACCCAATCTATGAAGGAAGATTTAGAGAGGAATATTTAATACCGCTTCAATATAAAATGAGGAAGAAAAAAGCAGGGTGGAAAGAAGATTTAGTAGGTTTCGGAGGTCGGATCACATTAATCTTGCATGTGTTACAAAGTACGCTGGTACATATTTTATCAGTGATACACCCTCTAAAAAAATTCATAAATAAATTAGAAACACAAATGGCAAATTTTTTATGGGGGAAAAAAGATGGGAAGCAAAAAATTCATTGGAAAAATTGGAGAGACATTTGTTATCCGAAAGCAGAAGCAGGTCTAGGTATAATCACTTTACCAGATATGGCCACAGCCTGGGACTGTAAAGGATGGTGGAGGCTGATTGAAAATGATGGTCTTTGGGCAAAATATATGAGGGCAAATATTTAGAACAAAGTAAACAATGTCTTAAGCAGGTTTCGAATAATTGGACAGCTCTAGAAAAACATAAGGGAATAGTAGAATCACACTCAACATTAAAAAAGAGTGGTTGGAAATGAACCCTCACACCACAAGGTAATTTTACATTAAAATTAGTTAAGGAATTGATTAGAGAAAAGAAATCAGTTCAGCCGATATCTAAATGGATCTGGAAGGCAGGCATCCCATAGAAAATGTGTTCGCTGGCATGGAAGTAATAGCTAATGCATTGCCTGTGGATATCAATGTGAAGAAAAAGGGCATCAAATTGGTATCCAGATGTGAATGCTGCTTTCCAGAAGAAGAAACAATGGATCATCTATTCTCGGGAGGTAAAATTGCAATAGAAATATGGAATAAACTTGAAGAAGCTAAACAAATCAGTAGTAGAAAGGATGGTTTAATAGAAAGAATTAAAAAATGGGAAAATAAAACCTCTAGTAACCCTACTAGAAATTGGCTCAATAACAATTTACCACATGTAATAATATGGTGTATTTGGAAAGCTCGAAATAGGAGTAGATTCGAAGGAAAGAAAATGGATTCAAATGATATAGTACAAGAAATAAGGCATGAAGCAAGTAACATATCAAATATTAAGCCTATTATATTAGATAATTTAGCCGCAGACAAGAAAGAGGAGAGAGGGTGGGATCTCAATATAAAAATAATCAAACAATATTGAGCGAAAAGTATTAGCTGGAATAGGCCCTCTGAAGGAAAACTCTCATTAAATACAGATGAGAGTTTTAATAGGGACACAGGAATAGGGGGGGAGGTGGAATAATAAGAGATTCGAATGGAATAGTTATAAAAGCATTTACCTCGATTAGTGTAGCAGAATCGGCTCTACAGTCTGAAATTAGGGCATAAAAATAGGCTTAAATGTATGCAAAAAATTAGAATATAAAAATATTCAAATACAGGTAGACTCAATGCTATTAGTTAATTTAGTAGCAAGAAAATTTTCTCTTTGGAAATAGGAAGAGGAAATAGAAATAATATTGGAACTTATAAAAGAACTGAATGCATCAATTGTGCATATATATAGGGAGGCAAACACACTAGTAGATAATCTTGCTAGGATAGGCTCGGAAAAAGGAGAGATAGAATATGATATGAATACTATGCCGGAGAATTTAAAAGGCTTAGTGAGTTTAGATAAGATAGAATTTCCGTATGTAAGAGTTAGAAAGGGTAGAAATTGAATTACATTTTAAAATAGAAATCAGATTTAGTAATCTAAATAGAAGCAAGAAGATAGGTTTTAAAGTAGGACAATCCTTGGGAAACATGGGATGTATATGTTTTGTTTTCTTAGCAGCGTAGGTCTTCACTTACAAATGCAGAAAATTCAGAATGGAGGCTACGGGTTGCAAAATTTGTTGTTTGCGTACATGCATAGGACGGTGGTTTTCTGCTCCTTTATGTTTTAGTTTAGTAATGTATGTTATTGGAGAATGGAGTCTATATCCAAGTCATGTGTTATTTATACGGTCATTAGTGTATTAGGAGGTAGGTGTATAGAATAGGATCTGGTGCATTCTAAGCTAGAAATTCCAGAAAAAGCTCAGCTTGGTTCAAAGATCCTTAAAGATCAATCCATCACCTCAATGTGTCAAGAGGATTTGAATTATAAAAGGCTGAAACAGATAAATATGAGCAATTAGATATTGGAAATCAGCAGCAAATTAGAGGTATATAAGAGGAAAATTCTATGTTGGAATGTACTTTGGCTGTAGGTAATAGAGAAGAACATAAAGCTAAACAAGGAGGAGAAGATAAGGGACATCTAACTTCCTAAAACTAGGCGTTAGAGAACAAAAGGAGCATCAAAGAGGCAATGTGGGGCAAATGCAAAATACACGTCTGTATGGAGAAAATTACATAAAAGCAGCTTTAAGATTGTAACATAGGGACACTGGCGCAATAGGCGCCCTCATATAAAGAATTTATAGATTATAATTTATTTTCTATTTTCAAATTAGCTAGGAATTGGATAAGGGTGTAAGAGGGATAAAGGGTAGTTTCTAGTTTGTAAAAATGTATTCCTCCGCCAAAAGAGAGGGTAATTAATAAATAAACACCTTTTAAAAAAAATCACAAGAATAAGAAGAATAATTAAATAAATAGAATAAAAAGGATAAGAAGATTAAGATGAATACGAAGAATAATAAGAATAAGAAGAAAAAAAATAAGAAGAATAATAAAAAAAGAAGAAAAAGAAGAACATTAAGAATAAGAAAAATAGGAAGAATAAGAAGAATAAGTAAGTAAAATGTAGAATAAGAAGGATAAAAAAATATAAAAAATAAGAAGAATAATAAGAATCAAAAGAATAAGAAAATATGTATAATAAGAAGAATAAAAAGAATAAGAATATATAAAAAAATAAAAAAAATGAATAAAAAGAATAAAAAGAATAAGAAAATTAAGAAGAATAACAAGAATATAAATAATAAGTAGAATTAGAAGAATTAGAAGAATTAGAAAAATAATTATAAATAGGAGAATAAATAAAATAAAAAGAATGAAAAGAATAAGAGAAGAATAATTAAAATAGCAAAAAAAGTGGAATAAGAGGAATAAGAAGAAGAAGAAGCTTAAGAAGAATAACAATAATAGAAAGAATAAGAAGAATAACAAGAATAAAAAGAAAAAAAAAAAGAATAAGAAGAATAAGAAGAATAAGAAAAATAATAATAATAAGAATATAAAAAAATAAGAAGAATTAGAAGAGTAAGAATAATTAGAAGCATAACTAGAAAAAGAAAAATTAGAAGAATAAAGAGAATAAGAAAAATAAAAAGAATAATAAGAATAAGAAGTATAAGAAGAATAAGAAGAATAAGAAGAATAAGAAAAATAAGAGAAATAATAAAAATAAAAAGAATAAGAAGAATATGAAGAATAAGAATAATAAGCAAAAAGAAGAATATGAATAATAATAAGAATTAGAAGAATAAGAAAAATATAAAAAATAAGAAGAACATGAAGAATAAAAAGAATAGGTTAAATAAAAAGAATAAAAAGTAAAATAAAAATGAGAAGAATAAGTAAAATAATAAGAATAATAAGAATAAGAAGAAAAAGAATAATAGTAAGAATAAAAATAAATAGAAGAATAAAAAAATAATATGAATAAGGAGAATAAGAATAAAAAGAAGAATAGTACGAATAAAAAGAATAAGAACAATAAGTTAAATCAAAAGAATAAGAATAATAATAGAATAAGTAGAATAAAAATGAAAGAAGATTAAAATGAATAAGAAGAATAAAAAGAATAAAAAGAATAAAAAGAATAATAAGAAAAAGAAGAATAAGAAGAATACGAAGAATAAGAAGAATAAGAAGAAGAAAAAAAAGAAGAATAAGAAGAATAAGAATAAAAAGAAGAATAAAAAGAACATGAAGAATAAGAAGAATAAGTATAATAAGCAGAATAAAAAGAATAAGAAGAATAAGAAAAATAATAATAATAAGAAAAATAAAAAGAAAATGAAGAATAACAAGAATAATAAGAATAAGAAAATAAAAAGAAAATGAAGAATAAAAAGAATAATAAGAATAATAAGAAAAAATAATAAAAAAAATAAGAATAATAAGAAAAATAAATAGAATAAGAAGAATTATAAAAATAAAAAGAATAATAAGAGAAATATGAAAAATTATAAGAAGTAAAATAAGAAAATTAAGAAGTATAACAAGGATATGAATAACAAGTAGAATAAGAAGAATTAGAAGAATAACAAAAATAAAAAGAATAAGTAAAATAAAAAAAATAGTAAAATAAGAAGAATAACTATAATAACAAAAAACAAGTAATAAGTGGAATAAAAAAAGAACAAGATTAAGAAGAATAATAAGAATAAACAGAAAAAAAAGAATTAGAAGAATAAGTAGAATAGTAGGAATAACAAGACTAAAAAGCATAAGAATCAGAGAAGAATAAGAAGAATAAAAAAATAAGAAGACTAATAAGAATATGAAAAATAAGAATAAAAAGAATAATTAGAAAAATAAGATGAATTAGAAGAATTAGAAGAATTAAAAGAATAAGAAGAATAAGAAAAATAAGAAGAATAAAAAGAAAAAGAAGAATAAGAAGAATACGAAGATTAAAAAGAATAAGAAAAATAAGAAGAATAATAAGAATAAGAAGAATAAAAAGAATAAATAGAATAAGAAGAATAAAAAGAATAAAAAGAATAATAAGAATAAGAATGATAAATATAATAAAAAGAAAAGAAATAATAATATGATTAAAAGAATATAAGACAAAAAAGAATAATAAAATCAGAATAATACAAAAAATTAGTAGAATACGAAGAATTAGTAGAATATGATGAATAACAATAAAAAGAAGAATAAAAAGAATAAGAAGAAAGAAAGAATAATATAATTAAAAAGAATAATTAGAATAAGAAGAATAATAAGAAAAAGAAAAATAATTAGAATGAGAAGAATAACAAAAATTAGACGAATAAGAATAATAGGAAAAATTGAAAGAATCAGAAGAATATGAAAAATGGAATGAATAAGAAGAATAAAATAATTAGGAGAATAAGAAGGAAAGGAAGGATAGTAAGTATAGGAAGAATAATAAAAATAAGAAGATTTAGAAGCAAAAGAAAAATATGAAGAAATAGAATAAAAAGAAAAATTAAAAGAATATGAAGAATAAGATGAATAAAAAGAATATGAAGACTAAGAAGAATAAATATAATTTGTAGAATAAGAAGAATAAGAACATTATGAATAATAAAAAGAATAAGAATAATAAGAAGAACATGTAGAATAAGAAGATTAAGAAAAAAAATAAGAAGAATTAAAAGTATAAGAAGAATAAGAATATTAAGAAGAATAAAAAGAATAAGTAGAATAAGAAAATAAAAAATAATAAGAAGAAAAAGAAGAGAAAAGAATAAAAAGAATAAGAATAATAAGAATATTAAAAAAAATAAGTAAAATATATAAAATAAGAAGAAAAGGAAGAATAAGAAAAGATGAAGAATAATAAGAATAAGAAGAATAAGAAGATTTAAAAGAATAAGAAGATTAAGAAGATTAAAAAGATTAGGAGAAATAAGAAGAATAAGAATAAAAAGAAGAATAAGAAGAATAATAAGATTTAAAAGAATAAAAAGATTAAAAAGAATAGAAATGTTTAGTTGCTTATTTTGGAACTTAAGAGGGGTGGCTAACACCCCCACAATAAATAGAATTAAAAAACTAATTAAGATTTATAAAATTAAAATTATCCTCTTAGCGGAGCCAATGGTTAAAGCAGATTATTTAGATAAATATAAAAGGAAAATTGACTTTAACAAAGCCTTCTCAAATGCTAATGTAAGCTATGGGTTCTGTGGAATGATTCAATCGATATTGAAATATTCTCAGAAACCAAGCAAATTGTTTGTTTTAGGTTAGGCCCCCGAATAGACTTTATTCTTTCAGCAGTTTATGCCAGTAATTCAAAGGCAGTAAGAAAATCATTATGGTAGGAAATAAATAAATTAGCGACATTGAATGTCCCGTGGGTCATTGGTGGGGACATCAATGCTATCAGGAACTTGAAGGAAAAAAAAGGAGGTAGATCACTAAATCTGATGGCAATAGCTCAGTTCAATGAGGCTATAGCCAATGCTAAATTAATGGAGGCAGAGTTTTTGGGGTCTGAGTTTACCTGGTGTAATAACTGGAAAAAAAGGGGAGTTATCTAGTCTAGGTTGGACCGGGTCTTAATTAATTCAAAATGGAAAGAGGAATTTGGTAGAATAAAGGTTAAACACATTAACAGAACTTGCTCAGATCATAGACTGTTGTTACTGACTCTTCAAAAGAGTTCAGAAAAACATAGTAGTTTTAAATTTCAAAACATGTGGGGTATGCATAAAGATTTTGACATTTTTTTAAAAGAGACTTGGGAAAGGCGGGTTGAAGGTAATCCAGCCCAAATACTGGCCTCAAAGTTACAAAACTTACGAATAGAAATAATAAAATGGAATAAAGAAGTTTTTGGAAATATTTATCAAAAAATTCAAGAAGCAGAACAGAAAGTGGCCACATCGGAATTGGAATTTGAGGATAGGCCAAATGAAGACGAGAGGATCAAAGTTAGCAAAGTGAAGGCAAACTTAGGCTCAAACTGCATATGGAAGAAATCTTTTGGAAACAAAGAGCAAAAATCAAATGGTTAAAAGAAGGAGACAAAAATACTAAGTTCTTCAATACTATGGCCAAGGTTAGAAATGCAAAACAAAAAATAAAGGGATTAAAAATATCTAATGGGGACTGGGTAGAAAAGGAGGAAGATATTAAAAAAGAACTAGATGGTTATTTTAAATATCACCTATGTGGGCCAAATATCATTAGAGGAGTTACACTAATGCAAAAAATGGAAAGAAAGGTCAAAGATGAGGATAACAAAGTCTTAGGGGAACTCCCTGAAGAGGAAGAGGTAAAAGAGGTAGTATTTAGCACTGATAAGGACAGTGCGGCATGCCCTGATGGGTGGAACAATTATTTCTTTCAGCGAGCCTGGCTGATTATTAAAAAAGATCTGGTTACAGCTATTGAATGGATATTTGCTGGTGTATATATCACCAAGGCATGGGCAAAATCATTCATTGTCCTGATTCCCAAAAAGGAAAGCCCACAAAGAGCAGAAGATTTTAGGCCAATAAGTCTATGTAACTCTATTTATAAAATCTTAACTAAATTACTTCAAAACAGGCTCAGTAAGATTCTCCTCTCTATTATCTCAATTGAACATACGGTTTTGTTAAAAATAGATTAATAATGGAAAATATAAATTTGGCATCGGAAATGATAAACGAAATTGGGGTGAAAACAAGAGGCACAATGTAATTCTAAAATTAGATCTATCTAAAGCTTTTGATAGAGTTGAATGGGATATCTTATGTTATCTTGTGAGAAAAATGGGCTTCTCTGAATTTTGGATCGATCTAATGTACAGATGTGTTTCTAGCACTTGGGTCAAAATTATGAATAATGGACAGGTCAGAGAGGAATTCAAACCAGTTAGAGGGCTTAGGCAAGGGGACCCTCTTTCCCCTCATTGTTTAACATCTATTTAGAATTACTTATTGTAATTTTAAAAGATGAAATGGAAAAAGTTATTCTCAAATATAAACAACCTAGAACTAATGTGAGCTGCTTAGCTTATGCGGATGATGTCATTATTTTTACAAATGCCACCAGTCGCTCGATGAAAAATTCGATGAGACTACTACAAACATTGGAAGAAGAAACAAGGCAGCGATTAAATAATAATAATGCCAATTTATGTTGGCCGGTAAAGTTTCAGAATACAGTGCTCAAAAGGTTAAAAATATAACAAAGTTTACACAGAATAAAGGCACATTGATTTACTTGGGTTGTCCCATTCAAGAAGGGAAAATTAAGGAAAACGAATTAGATTTTTTAGTAAATAAAATTAGAAACAAAATAAAGGGCTGGAATGAAGATCTATTGAGTATGCCAGGAAGAATGACCTTAATAACACATGTTTTGCAAGGATCGCTAGCTCATATCTTAATGTCGGTGCAGCCTCCTAAATCAATAATTAAAAAATTAGAAAAAGAAATGTCAAATTTTTATGGGTAAAAAAGATGGCAGAAATAAATTACATTGGAAAAAATGGGGTGAATTATGTTTCCCGAATGAAGAGGCTGGGCTAGGTTTTTATAAATTAGAAGATATTGCAAAAGCCTAGGCCTATAAGAATTGGTGGAAGCTGAAGGAAAATGGTAGCCTCTGGATGGAATATATTAAAGCTAGGTATGGTTTAGGTAATACCGCTTTTAAAAATCCGAGGAAAGCTTCTAAAATCTAGAAATTAATGAGAGAACACCAAGAAATTGTGGATAAGAATTCAATTTTAGTTGAAAGTGGGTGGAAATGGAAGATAAACCCACAGGGCAAATTCACATTAAAGAGTGCTAAATGGTTGGTTAGAGAAAAGAGACCGGGAGCAGGAAATATTTAGGAGAGCATGGAAAAAGGATTTACACAAAAAATAAGCATTTTCATGTGGAAACTTCTGTCAAACGTGATCCCAGTGGATGATAATATACAAAAAAGGGTATAAGATTAGCTTCTAGATGTGAATGCTGCTTTCAGGAGATGGAAAGCATTAATCACTTGTTCTCTACAGGAAAAATAGCCATGAAACTTTGGAGAAAATTAGAGATAGAGGCAGAAATTAAAAAAGGTGCGCTAGATTTGAAGGATAGGTTAAAAAATTGGAATATGCACACAAAAAACAAGATTTTGAAATGGATAAGGAATTTTATTCCACATATAACAGTCTGGTGTCTATGGAAGGCTAGAAATAAAAGTAGGTTTGAAGGTATTCCAATGAATTTTAATAATATCTTAGAAGAAATAAAAAAAGAAAGTTCATTTATATCAGCTTGTTATCCCACAAAAATTAGAAACATAGATTTAGATGAAGAGAGACAAAAGTCTTGGAGTCTCTCTATAAAAATTAAGGCACAGCCAAAAATCAGAATAGTTAGTTGGAAGAAACCTCTCCAAGGAGAATTAGCTCTCAATACAGATGGTAGCTTCAAGAGGGAAATGGGAGCGCAGAGGTGGCGGCATAATAAGAAATGAGGTAGGAAATGTTATGAAAGCATTTACAATGACTGGAGAGGCTCTTCTCCCCTACATGCGGAAATTATGGCCTTACAAAGAGGCTTTCTGCTTTGTAAGGAAAACAATCTTATAAATATTCAGGTTCAGGTAGATTCAAGCTTGTTAGTTGATCTTGTACTAAGTAAAATAAAGCTGTGGAGATTTGAGGAGGAAATCAACAGAATCAAAAAACTGTTAAATGAATTAAATGGTACAATATTACATATATTAAGGGAGACAAATGCAGTAGCAGATAAACTAGCAGCAGAGGGGTTGAGAAAAGGAAATCAAGAATTTATAGGAGAAGATATTCCCGATAAGTTTAAAGGCTTAATAGATTTAGATAAAATAAGTTTTCCATATATTAGAATACAAAGAATTAAAGATTAGGATGTTAGTTTATGGAAAAAGGAATAGATACTTATCATTAATTAAAAATCTCTAAAAAAGTATAAGTTATTATATAATTCTCAAAAAAAAAGAAGAACAAAAGAGGCAGCCCTCGTCCAGAGGGGCGTACAAAAACTAATAATGCTAGGTTGGAACGGGGGGCTTTCTGTATGTGTGCACTGTGGTTACTTGCCCCTCAGGTCTATTTAGAGGAACAGCATTATGGGAAAGCTGCAAAAAAAAACAGCTATAACAGGCTGCACGTTGCCCGTTATGTACAGGCACAGCAGTGTAGTTTCATTGGGTGAGATTCTGTTGTGCAGTTTTATAGTGTGCATCTATTGTACAGGTTTGCTTGAGCAGGGTATGATGTATCAAGCTCACATGGGTATAATGTATGCAGCTTAAAAAAGCATAATAGCTAGCTGCAAAATCAGTCTTGACATCCCGGTCTTGAGGGGATAGGTTGAGCACCTTATAAGTGATAGCTGTTAATTTTGTATGCATAGTTTCTTTTTAGAATTTCAGGTAGCAAAGAAAGAAGTGGCCCGGGGTAAAGTTGCTGTATCAGTTCATGCTGTAGGGAGTCTGTAGAATTTGAGTCTGTTTTTTAGCGCTTTTAGATTTTGGATAGATTTGTGTTACTTTTCAATTCTGTAAGGCGTTTGTGTAATTTAGATTTGGAAGTCTGTAAGTCATGGTTGGTCTGATGTGTTATAAGTACGTATGGAGTTTATGTAGAACATCAAAAGTAGGGCAAGAGAAGATCACAAAGCAAAAAGTATGGAAGGAAGTAGAGTAAGGATAGCACCTCAGCATCATAAGCAAGGAAAATAAAGGCTTTCTTGTCATTTATTCTTTCGGATTGTGTAGGGAAGGGCGGGTTAATGGGAATTATATTATGTGGATGATGCACTTGATTTTTGCAGGGCAGAGAATTTTGCAGGTTAAGGGACACACAAAAATCTGCGGCTGCACACCCCGGAAAATACTTCACAAATGTGCTTAAAGATTTTGGAAGGGAGAATGAGTTCTTGATTGTACAAGATAGCTAAAGAGTGCAATCTGGGAGACATTGAGGAAGTTGGTGGCTTCTTAGACAAGAAGATTCCAAGATATAAGAATGGAAGAAATTTCAGAATGCATAGAAAGATACAAGCTAAAGAATGCTCATAGTTAGGACAAGATTGGAAGAAGCAATAACAGTATTATAATTATTATAAAGTTGTCTATAAATGAGTTTGATGTAAAATGTAGGTTAATTTATTTTTGAGTTTCAAAATGGGTGTAAGAGGGATAAGGGTAGATGATAGCTTGTATAAATGGTATTCCTCGCCAAAAGAGAGGGGTATAATTAATAAACAAAATTTAAAAAAAAACATTAAAAAGAATAAGTATATAAGAATTAAAAGAATAAGAAGATAAAAGATAAAAAAATAAAAAATAATAATAAGAAAAAGAAAGAAATGAATAAAAAATAGAATAATAGATATTAAAAAATATATGTAAATATATAAAATAAGAAGAAAAGTAAGAAAAAGAAAAAATGAAGAATATAAGAATAATAAGAATAAGAAGAATAAGAAGATAAGAAGAATGAAAAGATAAGAAGAATAAAAATTAAGAGATTAGGAGAAATATGAAGAATAAGAATAAAAGAAGAATAAGAAGAATAAGAAGAATAAGAAGTAAGAAAAAAAGAAAAATAAAATAAATAAGAAAATATAAGAATAAGAAGAATAAGAAGAATAATAAGAATATAAAAATATGAAAATAAAAAAATACAAAGAATAAGAAGATTTAAAAAAATAAGAAGAAGAAGAAGAATTAGAAGAAAAACAAGAAGAAGAATAAGAATAATAAGAATAATTAGAAGAATAGATGAATAAGTCGAATTAGAAGAAAAAAAAGAATTAGTATAATAAAAAGAATCATAAGAATAAAAAATTAAGAATAGAAAGATTAATATTAATGATAAGTAGAATAATCAAATAAAAAGATTAAGTATATAAGTAGAATAAAAATAACAAAGTAGAATAAGGAGAAAAAATAATAATATTAAGATTAAGAAGAATTAAAAGAATAATCAGAATAAGAAGAATTAGATGACTTGGATGAATAATAAAAATAAGAAGAAGATAATAATAAGATAAAGAACAATAAGAAGAATAAGAAAAAAATATGTATAATAAGAATAATAAGAAGAGTAAAAAGAATAAGAAGAATACGTAGAATAAAAAATTAAAAGAATTAAAAGAATAAGAAGAAAAATTAGATATGGAAGAAAAAAAAATAAGTAGAATAAGAAGAATAACTAGGATCGCGAAGAATAATAAAAAATTAAGAAAAAAGAAAAAGAATATGAAGATAAAAAGAATATGAAGAATAAGAATAATACAAGAATAAAAAGAATTAGGAGAATAATTAGAGTAATAAGAATAAGAAAAAAAGCTAGAATAATAAGAAAAAATAATAAGTAGAATAAGAAGAATAAATAAATAAGAATAAAATGATTAAGAGGAATATTTAGAATAAAAAGAATAATAAAAATTAGAAGAATTAGAAGAATTGAAGAATTATAAGAATTAGAAGAATTAGTAGAATAAAAAGAATAAAAAAATAAATAGAATAAGTAGAGAAGAATAAGATAAATAAAAAACAATAAGAATAATAAAAAGAATAAGAAGAATAAGAAGAATAAAAAGAATAAGAAGAATAATAAGAATAAAAAATTTAAAAGAATTAGATCAATTCGAAGAATAAGAAAAATAAGAAGAATAAGAAGAATAAGAAGAATAAGAATAAGAAGAATAAGAAGAATAACAAGAATAGAAGAATAAGAAAAATAAAAAAATAAATAGAATAAGAAGAATATCAACAATAAAAATAGAAAAGAAAAATATCAATAATTAGAAAAATAAGAAAATAAAGAAGAATATCAAAAATTAGAATAATAAGAAAAGTAAGAAGAATATTAAGAATAAGAAGAATAATAAGAATATAAAGAATACGAAGAATAAGAAGAATAAGAAGATTAAAAATTAAGAAGAATAAGAAGATTAAAAAGATTAAGAAGATAAGAAGAATAAAAAAGAATAAAAAAAAGAAGAATAAAAAATAAGAATAAAAAGAAAAAAAGACGAAGGATAAGAAAAATAATAATGATAAACAGTATAATAAGAATATAAAGAAAAAGAAGAATAAGAAGAATAAGTAGAATAAGAAGATAATAAGAATAAGAATAATTAATAGAATAAGATGATTAAAAGAATAATAAGAATAATAAAGAATTACAAAATATGAAGAATTAGTAGTATAAAAAGAATAATAAGAATAAGAAAGAAAAAAAAAAAAGAATAATAAGAAAAAAAAAAGAAGAATAAGAAAGTCTAAGAATAATAAGAATAATAATAATAATAATAATTAGAAGAATAAAAAGATTAAAAAAGTATAATAAGAATAAGACGAATAATAAAGAATAACAAGAAGATTAAGAATAGTAGGATAAGAAGAATAAGAAAATAAGAAAAATAAGAAGAATAAGAACAAAAGAAAGTCTAAGAAGAGTAATAATAATAATAATAATAATAATGTGAGGAATAAAAAGATTAATAAGAAAAAATTAATAAATAGAATAACAAGAATATGATGAAATGAAGAAAAAGAAGAATCATATGAATAAGAATATTAAGAAGAATAAGAAAATAAGAAGAATAAGAAGAATAATAAAAATAAGAAGAAAAAGTAGAATAAAAGAATAAAAATAATAAAAAGAATAAGAAGAATATGAAAAATAAGAAGACTTATAAGAATAAGAAGACTTATAAGAATAAGAAGAATAAAAACAATAATACTATTATTAGAATAATAAAAATATGAAGAATAAAAAAATAAAATGAATAAGAAGAAATAACAAAATAATCAGAATTAGAAGAATTAGAAAACTTAGAAGAATAAGAGGAATAAAATGATTAAGAATATAAAACAATAAGAAGAATAATAAAATTTTAATAAATAAGAAGAATAATATGAATAAAAATAATATCTAAAATAAGAAGAATTAGAAGACTTATAAGAATAAGAACAATAAAAAAAATATGAATAATAAGAAATATTAGAAAAAAGTGAAGAAAAAGAAGAAGGATAAGAGGATTAAATGAATAAGCACAAAAATAATAATGAGAATACATAGAAGAATAAGAAGAATAAGAAGAATAATAAGAATAATAAGAATAAATGAATAAGAAGAATATGGAGAATTAGAAGAATGAGAAGAATAATATAATTAAGAAGAATAAGAAGAATAAGAAGAATAAGAAGAATAAAGAATAAGAAGAAGAATAAGAAGAACAAGAAGAATAAAAAGAATAAGAAAATAATTAGAATAAGAAGAATAAGAAGTTAATGAAAAAAGAAGAATAAGAAGAATAAGAAGGATAAGAAGAATAAGAAGAATAAGTAAGAAGAATAAAAATTAAGTAGAATAAGAAGAATAAGAAGAATAAGAAGAACAAGTAGAATATGAAGAATAAGAAAAATAAGTAGAATAAGAAGATAATGAAAAAAATAAAGATTAGAAGAATAATAAGATTAATAAGAAAAAGAAGAATAGGGGGAATAAATGTCTATAGTAAAACCTCCAAATGTTTCTAGGAAAACCTCTAAAATCTGGAAAGCCATGAAAGCCCCGGAAAAATAGATACTCTAAAATCTAAAATATGGAAATGGATGCTGAAGCACATTGAGCCTTTACATTAAAATCAGTAAAAGTGCTGCTAAGGCAAAAGAAGCACAACAACCAATCTTTAGATTGGTCTAGAAAAAGAAAATTCCACAAAAAATGTGTTGCTTATTGGAAATGATGTCGAAATCCATTCCGATGAATGGAAATGTACAACAAAGGGGATAATGATTGCCTGAGTGTTTCTTTATGACATAGAATCCGTAGAGTATCTATTTTTGAAAGGGAGAATAGCATTAGAGATATGAAAGGAGCTGCAAATTTCAATTATGGGGTGCTCAAAGTATTAGGTTAAAGGGAAGAATAGAGAGATAGTGTAAGCTAAATCCTAGAAACAAGGCTTATAATGGCTCACCCAAATTCTTTCACATGTAATTATAGGTGCATATGGAAGGTGAGGAATAAAAGCGGATTCGAATGAATAGGTATGAATTCGCACGAGTTAATAAAAGATATAAAGAGTGAGATTGCAAGTATTTTGAAGATAAACCAATTTGAGTAGCAAATATAAAAATGGAAAAATAAGCTAGAAGGACATGGGGAGTTTCTTTAAAGAAAGAAAAATGGCAGGGGATAAAAAGTTTCTGCTGTAACTTGCCGCCAAAAGGGAAATAGCACTCAACATGGATGGAAGTTTCAATAGAAAAATGGGAGTGGTAGGAGGGGAGAAGCAATAACAGACTCACAAGGGCAGATATTAAAAGCATTTTTCTTCAATACGAAGGTGTCCTCAGCCTTGCAAGCTAAAATTTGTTCTCTACAAAAGGGGCTTCAATTCTGCAAAGAATTAAAATATAAAGAAGTGCATATTCGAGTAGATTCTGCACTGTTAGTTAGCTTAGCTACTAACAGGCTAGCAATGTGGAAATATGAGGAAGAGGTAGAAGAAATTATACATCTCATGAAGGACTTGAAAGCCAGTATATAGTATATTTACAGGGAGTCAAATGCCCTTGCAAATGGTTTAGCAAGGCTAAAATAAATTACAGGAGTCCAGGATTTTGATAGTGAGTCTTTGCCAGAAAAACTTAAAGATTAGCCAGAATAGATATGCGGGGAATTCCCTACTTAAGAGATAGAAGAGGAGGAAACATATAAGAATGAGATATTAAATTCTTAAGATGTTATTTATATAAAAAAAATTTCTGAAAAAGACAATGTAATGGTATGAATATCTTGTGTTTCAGTCTGAAAATGCAGGAATAACTTAGAGGAATAAAAGCTCATGGAGGGACAAGGGCGTAGGGGGGCAGCTCCTAATTATTTCTTGCTTTTTCTTGTCTTGACTATGTTACATGTTTCCTTTTCTTTTTGCAAGGGAAAGGGATGAAAAAGAAAAATGGTAAGGTAAAGTAGGGCTTGTTGTGCTTTATTGGCTAACGGTACGTAGATAAAGTATAACTCAGAACATGGGGGTTTATAGAATCAACATAGTAGGGAGCAGAAGAGTTAGAGGGCAGCAACTCATGGTAGTGGAGTGTTATGGGCATGGAATTGTCTTTGTCTGTGGGTTAGTTTTTGCAGGGTAGAACTTATGGCTATGTAGGGAGGCTATCTGGCAGGGAGTGTCATTCAGATTGCTAGATTGTTGTCTGTAATGTGTATGCAAGTTGTTAAAGCTTGAGTTGAGCTGACAAGAAAAGTACGGTGCAGAGGCTAGCCTGAGCAGGAGCAGGGGGCACATGTGTCAGGGAGCATGAAATATGGTTCAGACAAGGGAGTGGGCCGCATAGAAGATCTTATTGTGGTGTATTATATGGGTAATGGGACAGTGTGTGGTGATAGGGAGGGTAGGTTTTGGTCTCGGTAAGTGAGCTTTGCAAGCAGTAGTTGGCAAAGCAGAGCTGGGAGAATAGAGGATCCAAAGTTAGGTAGTCTGTTAAAGGATAAGAATCTAGTCTTTGCATATTTTGGATCTAAATGAATGGCAAGGTTGTGCTCCTCAAGGCCCAATTGAGAAAGGGCCATGGAAGAGGCTGTCTAAAAATTTAATAATGTATAAATATCAAACAAGCAAAGGCAAAAGTTTGGTTTAGAAAGATAAAAACGTGCTATGATGTTTGTGATGTGCTATGTTGTATTTATTTTAGTTTTTTGAATTTGATTTTAAAACTGGGTGTAAGGGGGTTAAAGGGTAGAATTAGTTTGTAATCAATGGTCTTCCTCCTCCAAAAGAGAGGTTGTTTATAATAAAACAAATCTTTGAAAAAAAAAGAATAAGAAGAATAAGTAGAATAAGAAGAATTAGATGAGTTAAATGAATAATAAATAATAAGAAAAAGAAGAATAAGAAGAATAAGATTTAAAATAAAAATAAGAAGAATAAGAAAAATGATATGAATAATAAGAATAAAAATAATATTAAGAATAAGAATAAGAATAATAATATTAAAAATAAGTCGAATAAGAAGAATTAGAAGACTTATAAGAAAAGAACAATAAGAAGAATATGAATTATAAGAAGAATAAGAAGAATTAGAGGAATAAAAAGATTAAGAATAATAAAAATGCTAAGATAAATAATAAGAATTATAAGAATAAGAAGAATAAAATGAATAAAAAGAATAACTAAAATAAGAAGATTTAGAAGACTTAAGAATAAACAATATAAAGAATATGAATAATAGAAAAATTAGAAGAAAAGGAAGAAAAGAAAGAAAAAGGAAGAAAAAGGAAGAAAAGAAGGAAAGTAAGGAAAGAAAGAAAAGGAAGAAAAGGGAGGAAAGGAAGGAAAAAGGAGGAAAGGAAGGAAAAGGGAGGAATGTAAAGGAAGGAAAGGAAGAAAAGGAAGAAATGACATAAAGGAAGAAAGGAAGAAGAGAAGAGAAGAGAGGAGAAGAAAAGAAGAAGAAGAGAGGAAAGAGAAGAAGAGGAAGAAGAGAAAGAGAGGAGAAGAGGAAGAAGAGGAAGAATATGAAGAAGAGGAAGAGGAAGAATATGAAGAAGAGGAAGAATATGAAGAAGAGGAAGAAGCAAAGAGAAAGAAGAGGAAGAAGAGAAGAAGTGGAAGAAGGGTAAGAAGAGGATGAAGAGAAGAAGATGAAGAAGAGGAAGAAGAGGAAGAAGAGGAAGAGAGGAAGAAGAGGAAGAAGAGGAAGAAGAGAAAGAAGAGGAAGAAGAGGAGAAGAAGAGAGGAAGAAGAGGAAGAAGAGGAAGAAGAGGAAGAAGAGGAAGAAGTGGAAGAAGAGGAAGAAGAAGAGAAATAGAAGAGGAAGAAGAAGAGGAAGAAGAAGAGAAAAAGAGGAAGAAGAGGAGAAGGAAGAAGAAGAAGAGAGAGAAGAGGAGGAGAGAAGAAGAGAGAAGAAGAAGAGGAAGAGAAGAAGAAGAATAATAATAATAATAATAAGAAAGAAGAAGAGAAGAGGAGGAATAAGAATAAGAAGAAGAGGAAGAAAGAAGAAGAAGGAGGAGAGGAAGAAGAAGAAGAAAAGAATAGGAAGAAGAAGAAGAAGAGGAAGAAGCAGAAGAAGAAGTGGAAGAAGAAGAAAAAAAAACATTTGCGGTCTTTTCAAAAAATGCTCTCAACTTCTAGAGAGAGAAAACCCCATTTCTAGAGAGTGAAAATCTCCATTCTTGCTCAAATCAAGCCCCTTTCAAGCTAGAAATGGAGCAAAATGACTTATTTGTAAATAATAAGTCATTTTCCTCGGTATTAAAGGGGACCGTGCCACCTTCATGGGCTTACGAGAAGAAAAACAGAAGTCCCGCCATCGTCTTCTCAACACAAGAGATGCAGAGCCTCCTGGAACCATTCGAATACATGCTTGTAGGAAAATTTTCTCATGGTAGGCGAACGCGAATGCCATACAGAAGATCATCTCCTCACTCAAGCTCTCGGGAAAGGTCAAGTTTTTGGATTATGATGTGAAACACGTCTTTCTTTAGTGTAGTTCAGAGCATGACCACTACCGACTGTGGCACAGAAAATTATGGCAAGTCAACGGCTTCCCCATGCGAGTCCTGAAGTGGACGAAAACTTCAGCCCACTGGAGGAGGCGCCATTAGCCCCGGTATGGTTCTTCTTGCCTCATATTCCATTATTTTTATTTAATCCTCAAGCTCTCCATACCATTGCTTCTTGCTTGGGGAAGCCCATGATTCGGGACGAAGCAACAATGGCCATGACAAGGCCAAGCAACGCCTGAGTGTGTGTTCAATGTAATCTACTAACACAACCACCCAATAAGATATGGATAGGGAGTAGAGAAGAGGACAACAAGATGGGTTTTGGCAAACTGCCATACCCGAAAATATGCCAACCTACTGCCTAAAATGCAAAAGAATTGGGCAACGAAATGGGAGAGTGTAGGCAGGGCTAGAGGAGAATGGAAAGAGGCAAGAGCTGCAAGGAAGAGGGAGGAGGGTAGAAAGATGGATAAGGAAAGGGAGAAAACACCGAAAGGTCCAATAAAGGGGCATGAAGAGCGGGAATTTCAGAAGATAGGATTAGTAGAGGAGGAAGAGGAGAGAAGAAGAGAGAGAGAGAGAGCTTAGCTGAAAGTTCAAAAATGAGCTTAGAGGGAGAGAAAGAGGCTGGAAATAATGAAGAATGGGAAGTGGTACGAAGAAAAAAGAAAATTTTGCAAAAAAATTAAAACTAGAAGGATTTTAAAGGAGAAGTTGGAGGATTACAGCTGGATAGTTGATAATTTTTTGGACTTTCTAGAGGAGGAGTTAGATGCTCTAAGCTGCCCTCCAACAGGTAGGGAGGAAGAAAATGGGGAAGGATTATAGGAGAAGGTGAATGATGATTTGGAAATTTATGAAGAAGACTAGGAAAAGCTCACTATGGAGCAAGCCATGGAGGCCATAAAAAAGTGCCTCCATGCATCTTGGACATTAGGTAAAATATATGAAATTAATACAAGACATTTCCTAACATACCTAAGACCCCAAGGAACATGAATAATATTTGAACAAAAAATACGAATCAAAATGCACAACTAGATCTCAAACAAAATTAGGATTTAAGGATAGATGTCTATATTGGAATATCAGGGGGTGGCTAATAACCCCTCGATAAAACAGGCTAAAACAAATAATAAAATTATATAAATTCCTCTAGTTGTTATTGCAGAGCCCATGATCCAACATGAACAATTAACAAAATATAGGGAAATCTTAGGGTTTAAAAATGCGTATGCTAATCTAAATAGTAAACTTTGAATCATGTGGCATAATAACATGGACATAGTTATATTAAAAGACATGGAGCAGGTAGTACATTTTAAAATAAATAAAGATGTGAAGATAAAATTTTGGTAGTGTATGCTAAAAATGATAAAAAATCCAGATTAGTATTATGGAAAGAGATGTAAGAAATTGCAGCAAAGAATACCCTTTAGATATAGTGGGCGATTTAATGTGATAAGAAGCATGCAGAAAAAGAAAGGAGGGAAAACTCCATATATAACAACAATGACACAATTTAATAACTCAATTGTCAACTCTAATTTAATTGAACTAGACTTTATAGGCTCAAGATACACATGGTGTAATAATTGGCAGAAAAATGGAGCAATTTGGGCCAGGCTGGATAGGGTTCTGTGTATTGCTAAGTGGGTAGCCTCACACGGGACTACTGGACTTAGACATTTAAATATAACCTGCTCGGATCATAGCCCTCTCTAATAACATTACACAAGAATCATTGAGATACTAGTAATTTTAATTTTCAAAATATGTGGGTAAAACACACAGGATTTGAAAAATAGGTTAAAGGATCATGGTTAGAGCCAGGAAAGCCCATGCATGCTCTAATGGTTAAGCTACATAGATTAAAAAAAGAGTTTAATAACATTGAATAAAGAAGTTTTTAAAAATCTAAACCAAAATATAAAGCAAGCAGAGGAGGAAGTAGAAAAGCTAGAACATGAATATGATAACACAAATAACAAGGAAATTAGACAAGAATTAAGTAAGGCCAAAGGCATCTTGAGATTAAAATTACATATGGAAGAAATATATTGGAAACAATGAGCAAAGATTAAATGGCTAAAAGAAGGTGATAGAAACACTAAATTCTTCCATAATATGAGTAAGATAAAAGCTCAAAAAAATAAAATTTAAGGCATAAAAAAGATCAAGGAATTTGGGTAGAAGAAGATACGAATATAGCAATCCTCTGAGGAATTTTTTAAAAATCAATTAACCAGTCAGGTTTTTCATGAAGGGGATTCATTAATGCAAGAAATTAGTAAAGTCATTACTAATGATCATAATCTAATGATTGAGAAAATGTCTGAGGAAGAAGAGGTTAAAAATGCGGTATTTAGCATAGACAAGGATAGCGCGGCAGGCCCAGATGGTTGGAATAATTATTTTTTTCAGCTAAACTGGCAAATAATTAAAAATGATTTAGTTCTTATGATTGCTAGCTTCTTTGTAGGGGCGGATATTCCTAAGGCTTGGGCAAACTCATTTATTATGTTAATCCTCAAAAAAGAATCATCACAAAAATGTGAGGACTTTAGGCCAATAAGCCTATGTAATGCGATCTATAAGATCCTTTCAAAAATATTACAAAATAGATTAAGTAATATCTTACCACTTATAATATCTCAAGAACAAATGAGATTTGTTAAAAATATGCTAATAAATGAAAATATAAGATTAGCATCAGAAATGATGAGGGAGTTGGCAAAAAAACAAGAGGGAATAATTTAGTTGTTAAACTGAAATTGTCTAAAGTGTTCGATAGGGTAGAATGGGACACACTCTGCTTTGCTATGAGGAAATTTGGAATTTCTGAATTATGCATTGATTTAATATATAGATGTGTCTCTATCACATGGGTTAAAATCATCATAAATGGGAAGAAAGGTGGCAAATTTAAGCCAAAAAAAAGTTTAAGGCAAGGTGACCCATTGTCTCCCTTATTATTTGATATTTACCTAGAATTGCTAATTCTTAATTTAAATAAAAGAATGTCAGAAGGCAAAATAATCTTTTTCAGGCAGCCAAAAAATACCCCAAGAATAAGCTGCTTAGCATATGCTGATGATTTTATAATCTTCACAAATGCAGGTAGAAGCTCTTTGAGAAATCTAATGGAACTTTTAGAAATATTTGAAGCAGAAACAGGGCAAATAGTGAACAAAAAGAAGTGTCAGTTTATGTTAGCAAAAAAAACAATAGAGAAAGAGGCAAACAAGGTTAAGAGCATAACAGGTTTCATTCACAATAAAGGAGCATTAATGTATTTAGGCTGCCCGATATATGAGCGAAGATTGAGAGAAAAATATTTAGTATCCCTACAGAATAAAATCATAAACAAAATAGTAGGCTGGAAAGAAGAGCTACTGAGATTTGGGGGGAGGATCACTCTTATCTCTAATGTTCTTCAAAGCACACTGATACACATACTATCAGTCATTCATCCACCTAAGAAATTCACTAAGAAATTAGAATCAGAAATGGCTACCTTTTTTGGGGGTAAAATAGACGAGAAAAATAAACTCCACTAGAAGAACTGGGATGGTCTTTGCTTCCCAAAAGAGGAAGCAGATTAGGCATTATAAATTTTAAAGATATAGCCACTGCATGGGACTGTAAAGGATGGTGGAGTTTAAAAGATAGTGATAACATCTGGGCAAAATACATGAGAGCCAAATACATAGAATATAAGGGACAGCACCAGAGGAAGGCATCGAATAATTGGAAAGCATTAGGAAAACAAAAGAAGATAGTAGAATCTCACTCCACTTCGAAAAGTAGTGATTGGAAATGGACTCTCACTCCACAAGGTAACTTCACTTTAAAATTGGTAAAAGAATTGATTAGAAAGAAAAAACCTGTGCAATTTTTATTTAAATGGGCATGGAAGGAAAGCATCCCTCACAAAATGTGTTTGTTGGCATGGAAAACACTTGTGAATGCTTTGCCAATCGACACGAACATACAAAGAAAAGGTATAAAAATGGTATCCAGATGTGACTGCTGCTGTCAAGCAGTAGAATCAATGGATCATCTTTTATCTAAAGGAAAAATTGTAATAGAAGTCTGGAGAGCACTAGAGGAACCTAAAGAAATAAGCAACAAAGAAGATGGTATAATAGAAAGAATTAAAAAATGGAATAAGGTGAAAATAGGTAGTCCCTCTAGAAATTGGCTCACTCAAAATTTACCACACGTCGTAATTTGGTGCATATGGAAAGCCCGAAATAACAGCCAATTTGAGGGTATAATGATGAATGCACTCGAAATCCTAAAAGAAATTAGGAAATAAATTAGTAATATATCAAGCATAAAACCTATAATAGTAGAGAATAAGGGCATATATAAGACTATAGGTAAGTTTTGGGATCTCACCACCAAGATAATAAAACATCAGTGGGTAAAAAGCATAAGCTTGAACAGGCCCCTCGAAGGAATGTTATCTCTCAATACGGATGGCAGCTTCAATAGGGACACAAGAATAGCGGGAGGAAGAGTGGTAAGGGATTCCAGAGGGATTATTATAAAAGCTTTCACCCACGTTGGTAAAGCTTTCTCAGCTCTACACTCAGAAATAAAGGCATTGAATATAGGCTTAAATGTTTGCAAAAAGTTAGATTATAATAAATTACAAATACATGTAGATTCAATGTTACTGGTAAACTTAGTAACTAAAAAATCCTCTTTATGGAGACATGAGGAGGAAATAGAAATAATAATGAATCTCATTAATGAACTAGAGGCCTCAATAACACATATATATATGGAGGCAAATACACTAGCAGATAACCTTGCCAGAATAGGCTCGATAAGAGGAGAAACCGAGTATGATGAGGAATCTCTGCCATGAAAATTAAAAGGAATAGCAACCCTAGATAAGAAGACATTTGCTTACTTGAGAATAAAAAAGATTAATAATAATCATTAGACAATTAATTAAATATAAACTTCAATATAAAATAAGGACAAGGTGGGTAGACTCTGAAGTAGGGGAATTTCTGTCCCTGCAGGGTAGCCTATCAGCAATGTGCATAAGCATATAAGGAATGGTAGGAAGGTAAGATGTAGGGAGTGTTGGATTTGTTTGTTTTGTTATTTTTCTATTTTTTTAGCAGTACAGAGAACTAAGAGGAAGAGTAGAACTTACAGCACCAAAGGTTTGTATTGGTAGTTTGTTAAGTCAGCTCATTTTCTTAAAGAGGCTGCCCAGATACTCCAATGTGGGGGAATTTATGTCCCTTCAGGGCAGTCTAACAGCAACGGGAAAAAGAAAATAAATAGCAGGAGGAAGGTAAGTGGCAGGGAGTGCTGGATTTGTTTGTTCTTGCTATTTCTGTGCTTTTTTAGCAGTGTAGAGAACTAAAAGGAAAGGCAGAATCTATAGCAGCCAGGGGTTTAGTATTGGAAGTCTGTAATTCTCTGTTTCATAAAAGTTTATGTTCAAGTGTCTAGATTAGTATTGGAAGTCTGTAATTCTCTGTTTAATATTGAAAGTCTGTGTTAATTTTTAAGATTAAAGAGGCTCAACTATCATGTGTTACTTAGTAAAGTTAATAGGCTTAAGGAGATGTTAGTGTCTAGATTAGGAACCAGTTAAAAAAAGCCGCACAAAGGAAAGGTATAGGGGAGCATAAAAAGTCTTCTATCAGCACTTGGAAAATCAGTAAAGAGGACTGAATGATAGAAGTATGCGGCTGAACTCAAAGGTAAATATAAGAAATAAGATAAACTGTGTGTTTGTTTTGCTATTTTTCTATTTCTTTAGCAGTACAGAGAACTAAGAGGAAGCATAATTTACAGCACTAAGGGTCTGTATTGGTAATCTGTAAAATCAGCTCATTCACCGCGTCTTAAAGCGGCAGTCCAAAGACCCCGATGTGGGGGAATTTCTGTCCCTACTGGGAAGTATAACAGCAACGGGCAAAAGCAAATAATGAGCAGGAGAAAGGTAAGTTACAGATAGTACTGGATTTATTTGTTCTTGCTATTTCTGTGCTTTTTTAGCAGCATAGAGTTCTAAAAGGAAGGGCAGAATCTGCAGTAGCCAGGGGTTTAGTATTGGAAGTCTGAAGTTTCTGTTCAAGTGTCTAGATTAGTATTGAAAGTCTGTAATTTTCTGTTTAGTATTGGAAGTCTGTGTTAATTTTTTAAGATCAAAGAAGCTCAACTGTCATGTGTTACGTAGTAAAGTTAATAGGTCTTAGGAGATGTTAGTATCTAGACTAGGAACCGGTGAAAAATAGAAGCCACACAAAGGAAAGGTATAGGGGAGGAGAAAAAGTCTCCTATCAACAATTTGGAAAATCAGCAAAGAGGAATGAATGACAAAAGTATGCGGTTGAACTAAAAGAGAAAGAATCACCGGAAACAATTGCAAGAAGGAATAAGGTAATATAGCACATGGAAACAAGAAGTCGATTGAAGTTAAAGCATAATTAAAAGAGGAGAAGTTAAAAAAAGAAAGCTGTAACGGAAGCACCATCTCCAGAAAAGAAAGAGAAGATAATTGTTATGGTCCAATTAGGATAAAATTGCATGTACATTTTAATTTTAATTTATTTGAAAAAAGGGAAAGGATGTAAGAGGGGAAAGGGTAGACTTAGCTTGTAAAAAAGGTATTCCTCTGCCAAAAGAGATGGCTATAAATAATAAACAAAATTTCCAAAAAAAAAAGAAGATGAAGAAGAAGAAGGAGAAGGAGAAGGAGAAGGAGAATGAGAAGAAGAAGAAGAAGAAGAAGGAGGAGGAGGAGGAGAGGAGGAGAGGAGGAGAAGAAGAAGAAAGAAGAAAAAGAGAAGAGAAGAAGGAGGAGAAGGAGAAGAAGGGGAGGAGGAGGAGGCGGAGGAGGTGGAGTAGGTGGATAGAGAAGAAGAAGAAGAAGAATAATAATAATAATATAATAATAATAATAATAAGAAAGAAGAAGCTATTTTCATTTGCTTTTTTTTTAAAAAAAATTTTTGCTTTCAAGTTCTAAAAGAGAAACATGATTTTTAGAGAGAGAAACAACAATTTTCAGGGAAGAAGAAGCCATTTTCAAGCAAATAATGGAGAAAGCGGATTTCTTAATTGAATAGGAAATCATTTTCTCAACATTTTAAAAAGATCGCACTACATTCATAATCTTCTTCGGAAGTTTTTTGAAAAAAATGGGGAACCCTCGATATAGTTTTCCCCGACAGACATGGCTACTCTCACTGAAGCTCACAAATACACGCTGCTGGGCAAATTCTCACATGGGCATCCTCGCGTTGAAGATATAAGAGCATTCTATGCTTCCGTGAAGCTCAAAGGCCTAATAAAAATAGGAGTCTTGGACGTGAAGCACATCCTCGTGTAGCTCTTTACAGAAGAGGACTTCCACAGAATTTGGTTGAAAGGAGTTTGGTATATCATGGGTTACACCATGCGAGCTTTCAGATGGATGCCCGACTTCTCAACCAAGCAGGAATCCTTATTGGCCCCGGTATGGTTCCTCCTCCCATTGCTTCTCATTCACTTGTTTGATAAATTTTCTCTCTACCACATTGCACAAGTAGTCGGCACTCCCCTTCTTCTTGATGGTGCCACTGCTGCTCTTTCTCGCCCGAGTGTTGCTTGGCTGTGCATAGAAGTCAATCTGTTGAATCATATCCCTCAACGAATATGGATAGGCTCTAAGAATGGAGATGGTTTCTGGCAAGATTTGATTCCAGAGAACCTCCCTTACTATTGCACATACTGCAAGAAACTTGGACATGGTTATGAACACTGTTTTGTTAAAAAAATGCATGAAAAAGATAGGCAGTATATAGACTTAACAGGGAAGGGGAAGGAAATAGTTCAATATAGAATAAAAAACACCATGGCTCTTGAGCAGAAACTAAGTGATGAGGGAACTAGCCTTGAACTAGCAGAATTTGTCCCTCCTAGGATAGAAGAGAGGGTAGAGGTAGATGGAGTGGATAAAAATAAAAGGCATGATTTAATTATGAAATTGCAGAAATAAATAAAAGGATTCGGGGCAGTTAGGTTTGAAAATAGAAATAGAAGGGAGGAGAGTAGGAAATGGGCAGTGGAAGAAGTTAATAGCTCGGAAGAGGTAATAGAGGTTCGAAGTAGTATAAACTTAAACAAGGGAGAGGAAGAAAAGGAATGCATAAAATACACTAAGGATGATATAGATATAGATAGATACAAGAATAAAATGGGCAACAGGGAATGGGCCATGGAAGAAATAAAAATTATGGCTATACAACTAGGAAGGGTGGGGAGAGAAGATAAAACAGAAAATATTAGTGCTTTAAAAAAGCCAAGAAACATGAAAAAACACCTAAATAGAACATATGATTCAAAGTGCACCACTAGATCTCAGACTAAATCTAACTATAATGTTTAGGTTCATTTACTGGAATGTTAGGTGTATTGCAAACCCTTCCACAATAAAAAGAATTAAAAAAAAATGATTAAATTATATAATTCTTCTTTTATAATGCTTGCTGAACCTATGGTGAATAAGGTTCAAATAGAATATTACAAGGGAGTCTTGGGCTTTAAGAATGCATTTTCTAATAATAATGGTAAATTTTGGTTATTCTGGAAAAACAAATTAAATATACTCATATTGGAGGAGACCGAACAAATAATCAATTTTAGTCTAGATAATGCCTGAAAGGAAGTAATCTCGGTGGTCTATGCTAAATATATTAAATAAGGTAGAAAGGAGCTTTGGAATAATATGGCTAAAATAACAAGTTTGAACAAACCCTGGATAATAGGAAGAAATTTTAACATAATAAGAAAGGTCAGTGAGAAAAAAGGGGGTAATCCCCCTAACACAATAGCCATTTCGCACTTCAGTGAGGCTATATCAAAGGCCAGTTTGATGGAAGTTAACTTTTTAGGATCACAATATACCTGGTGTAATAACTGGAAAAATAAAGGCACTATATGGGCAAGACTAGATAGAGTCCTATACAATGTGAAATGGATAGAATGTTATGGTTCTATGGCTATGAGACATTTAAGTAGAACATTCTCGGACCACAATCCATTGTTAATTACCTTAGAACAGTCTAAATTCTTGAGTAAGCCTTTTAAATTTTAGAATGCTTGGTGTTTGCATCATACCTTCATAAATAAGGTTAAGTTTTGGTTTCTGGAAGTTTCACGAAATCCTGCTCAAATCTGGAATACGAAACTAAATAGATTAAAAAAACATCTAAAAATATGGAATAGAGATATATTTGGTAATATAAACAAAAATATAATAGAAGCAGAAAAAGACTGAAAAGTTAGAGATAGAACATGAAACATTACAAAATAAAGATAGTAGAAAAGCGCTTAGCAAAGCCCAAGCTGAACTAAAATTAATACTCCTCATGGAGGAGGTTTTTTGGAAATAAAAATCTAAAATAAATTGGCTAAAAGAAGGAGATAAAAATACAAAATTTTTTCAATGAGCAGCTAAAATAAGAATCCAGAAACAAAGAATAAAAGGTATAAAACAATAATAACTGGATAGATGATAACAAAGATATTAAAAAGCATTTTGATGAATACATTGAAAATCAATTTATAGGGGCAACAACCCTGAGAGGTGTTGACCTCATACACAAAATACACTGTAACATTACGAGAGAAAGAATATTGCCCTCATAAAATTCCCAGATGAAGAACTTAAAACGGTTGTCTTTAGCCTGGACCCAAATAGTGCCTCGGGCCCGGATGGATGGAACAATGAGTTCTATAAAAATGCTGGCTTATCATAAAATCTGATATTCTCAATGAATTTTATTGGATTTTTATTGGAGCAGAAATAGGCAAGAAATGGAGTAGCACATACCTGGTGCTAATTCCTAAGATATACAACCCATAAAAGGCAGATGATTTCAGACCTATAAGCCTATGTAACTCCATTTATAAAATTCTATCTAAATTATTACAAAATAGACTAACCTCTATCCTTCCTAAAAGTATTTCGAAAGAACAATCAGGCTTCATGAAAAATAGACTAATAATGGAAAATATTTGCTCAGCTAAATAAATGATCAAAGAAATAGGCACAAAAACTAGAGGACATAATGTATTAATGAAATTAGATTTATCTAAAGCTTTCGATAGAGTAGAATGGAATGTTTTGTGTTTTACTATGAGAAAGATGGGTTTCTCGGAGACCTGGATAGACTTGATATACAGATGTATATCAAGCTCATGGATTAAAATTCTAGTAAACGGGGAACTAGGAAAAGATATCAAGCCAGTAAGAGGACTAAGACAAGGTGATTCACTTTCTCTCTCACTCTTTAATATTTATTTAGAGCTCTTTATTGTCAATCTTAAAGATAAATATCCACAGATGAAATAGGTGCCTTCAGTCAACCGAAGTGTACCCCCCTGGTGGGTTGCCTGGCATATGCAGATGATGTGGTAATCTTCACTAATGGTAGTGCTAGATCCCTTCAAAACCTGATGAATTTGTTGAAAGTAATGGAGGAGGAAACGGGTCAAAAAATAAATAGCAAAAAGTGTCAATTTATGATAGCTAAAGAAGCCCCTATGAGTTTAGGACATAGAGTACAGAGTATAACAGGGTTCTCTCAGAAAAAAAAACAATTCAATATCTTGGATGCTTTTTATATGAAGGAAAAATTAAGTTAGAATACTTGGAATTCTTACTTGAAAAGATCAAAAATAAAATTGTAGGATGGAGGGTTGAAATACTGTCAATGAGCAGAGAAAATCCCCATTTTTTCTGAAATCAAGCTCCCATTAAGCTCAAAATGGAGCAAGAGGATTTATTATTAAATAATAAATCCTTTGCCTCGGTAACAAGAGGGACCGCGCCTCTCTCACGGAGCTTCGGAACAAAAAATGGGAGTCCTGCTATTCTCTTCTCCACACAGCAAATGCATAGGTTCCTGGAACCTTTCGAATATTGACTTGTAAAGAAATTTTCCCATGGCAGACCTCAGGAAAACGAGTTACAGAACTTCATCTCTACATTAAAGCTTAAAGGAAGCGTGAAGTTTGCTGATTACGACGCGAAACATATATTTTTACATTGTTGTCTGGTAGAGGATTATTATCGATTGTGGCAAAGGGGACTTTGGTATGTCGAAGGATTCCCCATGCGTATACTGAAGTGGACGAAAAGATTAAGTCCACTCGAGGAAGCCCCCATTGCTCTGGTATGGTTCTCCTTACCGAACCTTCCATTGTTTTTATTTAATACGTAGACTCTTCATGCTATCTCGAGTTGCTTGGGTAAACCCATGTTTCGGGATGAAGCTACCACCTCCATGACAAGATTAGGTGCTGCCAGAGTGTGTGTAGAATGCAACTTACTCACGCAGCCGCCGAGCAGAATATGGATAGGCAGTGAAGAAGAAGATGAAGGTTTTTGGCAAACTGCCATACCCGAAAACCTTCCAGCATACTGCCTTGGCTGTAAAAGGCTAGGTCACCGTATAGAAGAATGCAAGGTGAGAAAAGAGGATAGGGATAAGGGGAATAGGCAGGAAGGTAATGGTAGATGGGTAGAAATTTGGGTTAGAAGGGAAGAGATAGCCCCAAAAGCTCAAACTGAAAAGCTAGTTGAAGGGGAAGGTGAAGGGGAAGGAGAGGGTGAGAGAGTGGTAGAGAGTTATAGGATTGAAGAGGAGGGAGGCATAATAAATGAAGGAGGGGAGGGAAAAGAATCAGAAGTAGGATGGGAGAAGGTGAAAGCTAGAGGGAGAAGGGAAAAAAGATTCAAAGTTAGAAGAGTTTTAAAGGAAAAGCTGAAGGATTACAACTGGATGGATGAAGATCTCTTGGATTTTCCAGATGAAGATGCAAAGGTCTTTACCTGCCCTCCACTAAGCGTGGAAGAAGAAAATGGCATAATGGAGAATAATGGCTTCTTGTCCAGGAAGAAGTCGTTTGTTTCTGTCCTCAAAGAACCCATGCCTAATTTACCTAAGCTCGGGACCAAAAACGAATTCCCGGCAGTGATATTTACCATGGCAGAATTCTAGAGATTGGAGGAGCCTTTCAAGCTCATTCTTGTGGGCAAGTTCTCTCGTGGTAGGCCATGATTTGATGATATTCGAGGTTTCCTCAATACTCTCAAGCTCAAAGGTAGAGTAAAAATAAGAGATTATGATGCAAAACACGTTTTCCTTCAATACATGGAGGAAGAGGATTACAACAGAATGTGGATGAGAGGGCAATGGTTCATCTCTGGATATCCTATGCGTCTGCTAAAATGAATTACGCAATTCTCTCCCATAGAGGAATCTCCGATAGCTCCGGTATGACATTTTTTTCCTAACCTCCGATTGCCGTTTTTTAATAAATCTTCACTCTACTTTATTGCGACGTGCATCGGGAAGCCTATGCTTATGGAGTAGGCTACTGCTTCGATGACACAACTTCATGGCGCAAGGATTTGTATCGAAACTAACCTCGGAGTCCAGCACCCACTAAAAGTATGGATTGGTACTGAGGAAGGGGCTGGTTTTTGGCAACACATTGTTCCCGAGCAAATCCCAAGTTTCGATAAAAATTGCAGGAGGCTTGGGCATGTTTTTGAGGAATGTATGGTGGGCAGGGACAGCTTGGGGGAGGTGAAGGGGAAAGGAAGTGGAAAGGCTGAGATGTGGGTAAGGAAGCAAAACCACTTGGAGAATCGAAAGGAAAGCTCAAGCAGTATATTTAATAATGATATACAGGAAGAAGAGCAAAGGAAATGGTGGAGGAGGAAAAATTTTCAAGAGGAGAGAGGAGAGGAGAGGATGAAAAATAGAATAGGATAAATGAAAGGTTGGTTGTTTCGGAGCAAGAAAGAAATAAACCTAGAAAAAAATAGTCCCGGAGAAGGAAGGGGGGCTAGAAGAAGCAAGCAGAATCCTCCGACAATGGACAACGAAACAGATTATAGCTGGATGGACGAGGATGTTTTGGATTTTTCTGAAATAGAACTTGAACTAAAAGCTGTGATTATCTCCCTCTAGCAAATATTGAAGACAGTAAGCACATGTTCAAGCTGAACGAGGATGCAAGAATGGCGATAATGAAATGGAACTTGTATACAAGGGAGGAAGCAATGGAAGAAGCAAAGATCATGACCCTTCAATTAGGCAGAATTTGTTTTAATAGTTCTCAGGTAAGTGGGTCTAGCTCTATAAAATTTACGAGAAATAGGAAAAATACTTAAAGATTAAGTATGATTCAAAATGCATAACGAGAGCAACTATATCAACTATTAATGGATAGTTATATCTATTGGAATATTAGAGGGGTGGCAAATAAGCCCTCTCTAAATAGGATTAAGAAATTAATAAAATTCATAAAGCAAAGATAGTCATTATATATGAACCGATGGTAGATACCCATAAATTAGAAAATTATAAAAAATAATGGGTTTCGATAATGCTACGGCTAATATCAATGGAAAATTTGGGTCATGTGGTATGGAAGCATAGATATTTTAGTTTTGAAATCTACCGAACAACTTATACACTTTAAAGTAGGAAATTCAGAGACTTTGTTTACTACTGTATATGCAAAAAATACCAAAGAAAAAAGAAAGTCTCTTTGGAAGGAAATGGAGGGGATAGCCCAAACAGAGCTCCCCTAGATCATCGGAGAAAATTTTAATGTAATTAGATGTCAGAGGGAGAAATTAGGAGGAAGACGAATAGATCCAGAAGCCATGGTGCATTTTAAATAGGCTATCGCTAATACAAATCTTTTGGAAGTAGAATTTCTTGGTTCAAATTACACATGGTGTAATAATTAGAAAAAACAAGGAGTAATCTGGGCTAGATTAGATCGCATCTTTTACAATGCCAAATGGCTGGTTGCACATGGAGAAATGTCTCTGAGGAATTTAAATAGAGCAAGCTCGGATCATAGCCCTATGCTATTATCCTTTCGAAAAAGCCAGAAAGTAATAAAAAGTTTTAATTTTCAAAACATGTTGAGTTTACATCCTGATTTCAAAAAGTTAGTAAAAGTATCATGGTTAGAACCTTCATCAGGCAATCCCCTGCAAGTGCTAGCTTCAAAGCTACGTAGACTAAGGTTCACATTGGTGAAATGGAATAAAGAAACTTTTGGTAATATTAATGAGAAGACTATTCTAGAGGAAGAGGAGGTTGCGCATAAAGAGAAAGAATATGAAATAAACCAAAATGCTATAAATAGGCAAAAACTTAGCAAAGCGGAAGTTACCTTAAAGCTCAAACTACACATGGAAGAGGTGTTTTGGAAACAAAGATCGAAGATAAAGTGGCTAAAAGACGGCGATAAAAATACTAAGTTCTGTCATCCTATGGCCAAAACCAAAGCTCAAAGAAGGCATATAGCAGGCATTAAAAATTCGGAAGGATGTTGGCTAGTAGAAAAAAAAGAAATAATAAGCCATAGAGAAGATTACTTTAAAAATCATTTAACCGGAAATATAAATCAAATAGACCGATAATTATTTCAAGTACTTAAATGTCAAGTTACTGCAGAATATAATTCAAGGCTGGCAAAATTCCCAGAAGAAGAAGAAGTTAGGAAAGCGGTCTTTAGCTTGATAAAAGACCCTGCAGCATGCCCAAATGGTTGGAATAGTTCTTTCTTTCAGTATACTTGGCACATAATTAAGAAAGACCTCCAACTTGTAATCTCTTATTTTTTTTGCAGGCGCTGATATTACTAAAGCATGAGCCCTTTCTTTTATAGTCTTAATACCTAAGTCTAAGAATCCACAAACATGCGAGGATTTCAGACCGATTAGCTTGTGCAATGCGGGCTATAAAATTTTAGCAAAACTCTTGCAAAATAGGCTATGTAATATTTTCCCTAATATTATCTCTCCTAAGCAATCAAATTTTATGAAAAATAAATGATGGAAAATATAGGCTTAGCCTCTAAAATGATAAGAGATATTGGTATTAAAACTAGAGGACATAATGTGGCAATTAAATTGGATCTCTCAAAAGCTTTTGACATGGTGAAATGACACATTTTATGTTATGCCATGAGAAAGCTGGGCTTCTCAGAATTTTGGATAGATTTGTTGTTCATATGTATCTCAAGTGTGTGGGTAAGAATTATAATTAATGGTCATAAAGGAGATTACTTTAAGCCAGAAAAAGGATTAAGACAAGGAGATCCGTTATCTCCTTGTCTTTTTAACATCTATCTAGAATTACTCCTCCTTAATCTTAAAAAGAAAATGCAAGAAGGGTATATCTTGCCTTTCAGGCAGCCAAGAGGGACCCCGCTGGTGAGCTACTTAGCATATGCGGATGATATTATTATTTTCACAAACGCTAGCACTAAGTCTTTAATAAACTTGATGGAGCTTATGTAGATATTAAAAGAGGAGATGGGGCAATGTATGAATAAAAAGAAATGCCAATTTATTATGTCATCTAAAACACCGGAGAAGGCCTTTTTTTCAAAAAATGCTCTCAACTTTCTAGAGAGTGAAAATTTTTTCTAGAGAGAGAAACTGTAATTTTGTGGAGGAAGAAGCAAATTTTAAGCTGGTTTTGATGGATATGGATTTCTTAGTTAATAAGAAGTCATTTTCAGATTTTTTAAAGAAGACGCCTCCTTCGTCTACCTTGGACACGTAAGAAAAAAAAATATCAAAGAACCCTCGATATTTTTTCTGCCGAGGACATTCGAATGCTTTCTGAATCTCATAAACATACACTTGTGGGAAAATTCTCGCACGGTAGACCTCGTATCAATGATGTTCGTTCCTTCTTTGAAGCATTAAAGCTCAAAGGATTGATCAAAATCGGGCTTATAGACGATAAACACGTGTTGTTACAACTATATTCCGAAGAGGACTTCCATCGTTTATGGTTGAAAGGCATCTGGTATGTCATGGGTTATCCCATGAGAACGTTTAAGTGGACACCTAACTTCACGACGAAGGAAGAATCCTCCTTGGCTCCGGTATGGTTGCTGTTTCCAATGCTTCCGATTCATCTATTTGATAAGTATGCTTTATATCGAATTGCTTGTGTGCTTGGCTCTCCTCTTCTACTTGATGGTGCTACTGCAACACTCTCCATACCGAGTGTTGCTCGTGTTTGTGTTGAGGTAGACTTACAGAAGCCTTTACCTAATCGCATTTGGATTGGAAGTATAGATGGAGGTGGATTTTGGCAACAAATTATTCCAGAATACCTCCCTCCATTCTGCTCTTGCTGCAAAAAGATGGGTCACGATATAGAGGTTTGCTTGGTGAACAAAAAAAGAACATATGATAAACTAAAACAAGAGGAAAGAAAAATGAAAGTTGGTAGAAGAGGAGAAATGATTAGATATCAAAAAAAACCACAGCATACACACACTGCACAACTAGAAAAACAAAATAATGAGGTTGAGGAACTAAAACTAATTGAATATAACAAACAGAACATTGAAGATGAAAGGGCAGAATTAGAAGAAGTTAAGAGGAGGGAGTTGATTAAAAAAATTTCAGAACTAAATAAAAGAACTAGAATTCAAATGAAAACTAAATCCCAAAAAAATAAGAGTTGGGCTGTCCTTGCTGAAGAGGATTCTGAGGAAGAAATTGAAATAAAAAGCTTGACTTCCCTCTATACAGATGGGGAAGACAATGAGCTGAAAGAGAGAACAACTAAAGATGATATAAATATAGAAAATTCTAAAACAAAACAAAAAATGGGTAATAAGGATTGGGCAATTGAAGAGCTAAAAATAATGGCGATTCAAGTAAGCAGGGAATGGAAAGAGGAGAAAAGAGGAGAACTAAGTTCAATTAGAAAATCAAGGAACATGAAAAAACACTTAAATAAAATATATGAGACCAAATGCACTACTAGAGCGCAAGCCAAGTCCATAAAGAATGTTAATTACATTTATTGGAATATAAGGGGAATTGCAAATGCACCTTCAAGAAATAGATTAAAAAAACTAATATACATGCATAAAATTAACCTCGTTTTAATTGCTGAATCGATGGTGGAAAAAACTCAGCTAGAACACTATAAAATAAATTTAGCATTTAATCATGGTTATACTAATAATAACGGTAAAGTCTGGATAACGTGGAAAAATATATAGACATAAAAATATTAAAAGATACTAATCAAATAATAAACCTGAGTCTAAGTCAAAATGAAAATGAAATAATAAAATAGTTTATGCCAAAAATAAAAGAGAGGAGAGGCAAGAATTATGAGAGGAAATGAGGAAAATTTCCATGGAAGATAAGGCCTGGATAATAGGTAGAGACTTTAATACGATTAGAAATTTTAATGAAAAGAAGGGTGGTAGAACACCAAATAAGAGAGGGATAGATCACTTTAATGATATAATAAATAAAACTAATCTAATAGAAGCTAAATTTAATGGCTCACCTTTAACATGGTGCAATAACTGGAAAAAGAAGGGCACAATATGAGCGAGATTAGACACGGTGTTATTTAACCTTAAATGGTTAGAACAATTTGGTTCTGCAGAGGTGAAACATTTAAATAGAACCTGCTCTGATCACAATCCTTTATTGATTACTGTTAAAAAATCAACTTTCACAGGAGGTTCCTTTAGATTTCAAAATTCTTGGTGTTTACATCATGAATTCTTGAATAAGATAAAGGACTCATGGAATATTGAAGTTACAGGAAACTTGATTCAAATTTTAAATAACAAATTGAGTAGATTAAAGGCTGAATTAAAAAAATGGAATAAAGAAACATTTGGAAATATAATTAAAAATATAAAAGAGACAGAAGAGTTAGTACTAAAAAGTGAAATAGAATTTGAAATGGATCAAAGCATAAACAATAGAAGAGCTCTTAGTAAGGCACAAGCAGAATTAAAATTAAAGCTCTTAATGGAGGAAGTATTCTGGAAACAAAAAGCGAAAATTAAATGGCTGAAAGAAGGAGATAAAAACACAAAGTTTTTTCAAAAAGCAGCTAAACTAAAATATCAAAAACATAGAATTAGGGGTATAAAAAACAATGCGAAAATATGGCTAGAAAAAGACATAGATATACAAAATTACTTTACAAAGTTTTTTGAAAATCATTTAGGTGGAATAAGTGAGCTAAAAGGAAACACACTTATACAAAATATAGAGAATAAAATTACTCCAGATGATAATAATATGCTAACAAAATTCCCTGAAGAAGGAGAAATTAGAACCGCAATTTTTTCTATGAACAAAGATAGTGCAGCTGGCCCGAATGGTTGGAATAATTGCTTCTTTCAGGTTTGCTAGGATATAATAAAAAAAGATTTAGAAAAAGCCATAAATAGCATATAAATTGTGGAGCAGAAATAGGAAAGAAATGGGGTAGTTTTAATATTATTCTCATTCCTAAAGTAAAAAATCCACAGAAAGGGGCGGACTTTAGGCCGATTAGTCTTTGTAATTCAATATATAAAATTTTAGCCAAAATTCTGCAAAATAGATTAGCCTCACTATTACCTAAAATTATTTCTGAAGAACAAACTAGTTGTATGAAAAATAGATTGATTATGGATAATATGCTTGGCAAAAGAAATGTGTAGAGAAATAGGCACTAAAACAAGAGGTAATAATGTATTAATTAAGTTAGATCTTTCCAAAGCATTTGATAGAGTTGAATGGAGTATTCTCTGTTCAACGATGAGAAAAATGGGTTTCTCTGAAACATGGATAGATCTTATTTACAGGTGTATATCAAACACATGGGCAAGAATTATAACAAATGGGAAGGTAGGAAAGGAAATAAAGCCAGTTAGAGGTTTAAGACAAGGTGATCCGCTCTCGCCATCACTATTTAACATTTATCTGGAACTCTTGATAGTTAATCTTAAAAAAAATGAAAAATGGCATGATAGGCACATTTAGACAGCCGAAGAACACCCCACTTGTAAGTTGTTTGGCATATGCAGATGATATAATGATATTCACTAATAGATGTGGTAAATCATTAAGTAATCTGATAGATTTATTAAAATGCATGGAGGAAGAAACAGGTCAAAAATTAAATAAAAGAAAATGTCAATATATGAGATCTTATAAAGCCCCAACTGCATTATCACATAGAATTAAAAATATCACAGGTTTCTCTAGTAAAAAAGGAGAAATGATTTATTTAGGTTGCCCATTTATGAAGGAAAGTTCAAGATAGAATACTTAGCGCTTCTAATAAATAAATTAAAAAAGAAAATTTCAGGATGGAAAGAAGAATGTCTAAGTATGGGGGGCAGAGTAACTCTTATAAAACATGTTTTAGAAAGTTTAATAATGCATAATATTATGATCATACAGCCTTCAATCAAATTATAAAAGAAATTGAAAAAGAATTAGCCAATTTTTTGTGGGGTAAAAAAGAGGGTAAACATAAACTTCATTGGAAAAAATGGAAAGATTTATATTACTCGGTCCAAGAAGCTGGTTTAGGCTTTGTCAACATCATTGACTTAGCCAAAGCAGGGGCAAGCAAGAGATGGTGGAATTTAAAAGAAAATGAAAGTTTATGGTCTAAATTTATGCGGGAAAGTAATGCATAAAGGACGATATCAATAAAATAAAAAATAAAAGTAGGAGTTCATAGGTTTGAAATCAAATGCTTAAACAAAAGGATTTAGTTGAAAATTACTCTAAGCGCACGAAAAAAGGATGGAGATGGACCTTAACCCCGGAGAGCACATTTTCTAGATGTGAATAATGAAAAAAATTAAAACTTTTATGTGGAAAGTTTTATCTAATATTATCCCAATTGATAATAATTTAAAGCTGAAAGGAATTCAGCTAGTTTCTAGATGTGAATGTTGTTTAAATGAGATCGAAACATTAGATCACCTCTTTTCAGAAGGGAGTAGCTGCAGAAATTTGGAAACGATTAGCATCAGAAATGCAGATAAAATATGAACATCTCCCTCTAAAATGTAGGTTTAAAAAATGTTGTAACTCAAAAGTTCCTAGCTTGGCACAGAAATGGATTAAAAGTAATGTCCCACCAATAGTCATTTGGTGCATTTGGAAAGCTAGGAATAAAAGTAGATTCGAAGGGTATAATATAATGGTGGAAGATATCTAGAAAGAAATAAAAGAGGAAACAAAAAAATTTTCAGAGATATGCCCTATAAAAACTCAAGGTTCAAAGATGGATAAGATACCTTACATTTTTGGAACCTAAAAGAAAAACCACTTAAGCAGTTTAAAATAATTAGCATAAAATGGGAAAAACCAGCAAGAAGAATGTTTACTTTAAATACAGATGGTAGTTTCGATAGAGATATGGGGGAAGCTGGAGGAGGGGGAGCAATTAGAAACTCGGAGGGGAAGTTAATTTTAGCTTTCACTAGAAGATTGCAAGCATCGTCGGTTTTACATGCCGAGATATTAGCACTAAAAGAGGGATAAGAATATGTAAAAATTTAGATATCAAATGTAGATATTCAAATTGATTCAAAAATAGTTGTAAATCTAATTAAAAAATAGTCAATTATGTGGAAATATGAAAATGAGATAGAAGAAATTATGCATGATATAAATTCATTAGATTTCACTATAAAACGCATCTTCAGAGAAGATAACGTTTTGGCTGATGTATTATCTAAAGATGGTAGGAAGAGAGGAGATCAGAAGTATAAGGAAGATAACTTACCAAAAAAGTATTTTGGTATTATTAAATTAGATAGCAAGGATTTCCCTTATATTAGGAAAATTAAAAATAATAATTTTTAGTTACAAGGATTTTTTTTGTTTTTATGGTATTCTCTATATAATGAATAAACGGAATAAAGTTCATATCATCATCATCCCATCCTGGTCCTGATGAATGTTACTATGATGGTTGGGATACATTACAGTATCGCTTGGTAAGACTGCAGGTTTATGGGGCTCAAAAATACAGTAACACTGCAGGTTTTTATAGTATGCACTGTTTTTTTGTTTTTGTTTTACAGGCTTATAAAAAAAATGTACAGTAACACTGTAGGGCTAATTTGAAGGATCAAGATGGGGGTATTTGATAATAGAGTAGATTATATATATGCATGTAGATCTCTCTTGCAGGTAACTAAGTATATGAAAATGATATAAAGCTGGACAAAGTGTCTGCTGTCTTATAGTTTTCTTTTCTTATTATAGGTGTATGGAGTCTGTATATTTTAGAATGCTGTATTTTTTAGCTACTGGAAGTCTGTGTTATTTGATATAAGTAGAATGCTGTGTTTTTATGAAATCTGTGTTATTTTAGAAAAGCTGGAAGTCTGTAAATTTTTAGGTGAGATGTGTTAAGTATGGAGTTCATGTAAAGAAGTAATAGTAGAGTAAATGAAGATCAAATATTAAAAAGCATGGAGGGAGGCAGCCAAGCAAGGAACTCTTACAGCTCAAGATATGAAGGGTTCAGAAATTGCTAGAAATATTTTGAAATCAACAACAGGACATCTTAATGATACAACCAAGGAGTCTGCTACTGAATTTTCTGATTTTTCTGGTTGAAATATCCAGAAATTGATGGTAAATGGGTTTTCATCTTATACGGATATGATGCTCTTGATTTTATGCAGGCTGGAATGTTTGTAGGTTAAGCAGAAATCAAAAGTTAAGAGCTGCTGATTAGCAAGCACATCTGGCAGAATATTTATAGATGATACCAAAAAAGCAAAGCAGAATTTAAAAGATGCAATGTTGATATTCAAGGCGGGATACACTAAAAAAGCGGTAGAATTCTAGCATCTCTCAAAGATCAATATAACAAGAAGAATTCCAGCATGAAGTAGATTTCCAACTGAATTTAAAAGAAGCAAAGCAGAATTTCCACATGAAGAATCAAAGGTCTTAACTCTTACATTACAAGACTTTAAAGAGGCATGGACTCTTGAAAAAGACTGCATTAATCATTACAATACGAATAAAGATTCAGCCTTGTTATCATTAGAAAGAACTATCTTCTCAAAGCTTAAAGGAAGAACTCAAGAATCTCAAAAGCATTTCTCTATAAATTTATACACTTAGATTGATGTAAATTTTAAAGATTTTCTTAAATATTGGGTGTAATAGAGCTAAGGGTAGATGTTAGTTTGTAAAAATGGTATTCCTCCGCCAAAAGAGAAGGTTATAATTAATAAATAACACTTATTTAAAAAATAAAAAATAAAACACCAGAGAAGGTGATTCAATGGGTTAAAGAGATCATAGGTTTCAATTAAAATAAAGGTTCTTTGATGTATTTGGGCTGTTCGATACATGAAGGAAGATTAAAAGAGGAGTATCTTAGCTTTCTTTTAGAAAAAATGAGAGGCAAAATTGCAGGTTGGAAGGAGGATATAATTTAAGTTTTGAAGGAAGAGCTACACTTATTTCTCATGTTTTACAGGGCTCACTGTCTCACTTCTTATCAGTCATTAACCCCCCGAAAAAAAGTTATAAAAATGCTGGAGACTGAAATGGCTAATTTTCTTTGGGGTAAGAGGAAAGGTAAAGCTAAGCTACACTGGCAGAAATGGGCTTCATTATTCCATCCAAAGGAAGAGGCGGGTCTGGGTTTTACTAGCCTTGAGGTAGCCTCCAGGGCATGGGCTCATAAAGGTTGGTGGAAACTGAAAGAAAATGAGGGTATTTGGGCAAGATTCTTGAGGGCTAAATATAACTGGGAGAATGAAGATAATAAGAAAAAATCTTCAAGGTCCTGGAAGATGTTATTGAATCAAAAAATCTTCTAAAATCTCAATCTAACCTCAATAAGAGTGGGTGGAAGTGGACTCCCAATCCTCAAGGTGTTTTCACCTTGAAATCTACAAAGGAACAGATAAGAAACAAGAGGAGGGTCTCACCGATTTTTAAATGGGGATGGGAAAATGATGCTCCACAAAAGATGAAATTTTTTCTATGGAGAACCCTTCAAGAAACTACCCCGGTGGATATTTATTTACAAACAAAAAGTATTAAAATAGCCTCTAAATGAGAATGCTACTTTTCAGAAATTGAAAGCACGGATCATTTATTTTCCACGGGTAAAATAGTAGAGGAAGTGGAGCCAGATTTACATTGGTCAATGTAAGTCGAGGAAAGAAGCTTAAAGATATACTACTGAATTGGCAAAGTCCTAGTCTTGGGAATAAAGTTAAGTCCTGGCTTCAGAAAAACAATTCGATAGTAGTAATCTGGTGGATTTGGAAAGCGAGGAACAAAAGCAGATTTGAAAATGTTCGTATGAACTCAGAAAATATCTTAAAGGATATTAAAAGGGAAATTACTTGTATTTCAGAGGGAACCCCTGTTAGAACAAGAAAAGATAAGCCAGCAATAGATTTGATAAATCACTAGGGTTTATCATATAAAAAAGGAAGGGAGTTGAGGGCAATAAGCTTCAAGTGGGAGAAACCTCAGAAGGATAAATTATCTCTTAATACGGATGGTAGCTTTAACAGAAATATGGGGATAGCTGGGGAGGAGGTGTTATAAGAGATTCGAAAGGAAAGGTTCTTAAAGCATTTATGATGAATTTAAAAGGTTGCTC
>JAREIK010008217.1:0-24877 GCA_029783825.1 Sapria himalayana | reverse complement strand
TTACACAATATAATTTTTATAATTTTTTTTCATCGAAAAATATAGATAAACTTATAAAAAGAATAACAATTTTAAATCTAAAATTTATTATAGCAATATATTTTGCTCTCCTTCTGAATCATTTTAGATTTTGTAATTATTTTTAATTGATATCTATCTTATTAATAATTGTTTATTAATTTATTTTTTGTTCATTATTAGAATATTTATCAATAAAATTGTTTATATTGAATTTATATGATATATAAATATAATGATTATTATAACTATATATTGAATTCACATTTGAAAAAAATTAAAAATTATTATATTTTCAAGGTTATAACCTTTGGAAATATGAAAAATAATAAAAATAATGTTATGTTATTTTATTTTTTAAATAAAACCTATAAACCACTAATGCATACACAGTTATATCATAAACTCTTAAACCCCGTAATGCCTAAATACATAAACCATTAAACCGATATACTACTTAATAAATTGAATTTTATATTTCAATTTATTATTATTTTAAATAATCATTTTAATTATTTATTAGTTTATTTTTATAGAAAGTTTTATTACAAATAAATTATGAGTGAGACACATATACTTTAAATAATTAATTTTTAATCAAAAATATATATACGCTTATAAAAGAAGTATAAATTTAAAATTAAAAATTATTATCCAGTATATATTTTACTTTAATTTTGAATCAATTTGAGTTTTTTAAATATTTTTTAATTAATATCTATCATATTATTTATAGTTTATTAATTTAATTTTTTATCATTTTTATAATATCTATCAATAAAATTATTTATATTGAATTTATATCATATATAATAATTAATTTATTATAACTAAATATTATATTCACATTTCAGAAAATTTTAAATATTAATTTATTTTTAATGGTTATAACTTTTGAAAATCAGAAAAAATCTAAATAAATATTGTTTATTTTTATTATATAAATAAAACATATAAACCACTAAATGCCTAAAAACATAAATTGATAAACTCCTAAATGACAAAACTCCTAAATAATTAAACCATTAAACATGTATACCACATATAATAAATCATAAATCTCATTTTAATTTGTATTCATTATAATTTTAAATATTAATTTTAATTATTTATTAGTTTATATTTTATATAAATATTAATTACAAATAAATAATGAGTTAGAGAAATATAATTTTAATAATTTATTTTTAATCAAGAAAAAATATAAGCTTATAAAAAGAAGTAAAAATTTAAAAACAAAAAGTATTATTTAATAATATATTTTATATTGATTTTGAATCATTATATAGGTTTTGCAATTATATTTTAATTGCTATCAATTTTATTAATAAAGTTTTTTAATTTATTATTTTATCATTTTTATAATATATAACAATAAAATTACTTATATTCAATTTAAATGTCTTATAATTATTAAGATTATTTTATTATTTAAATAAAACTTATAAACCACTAAATGCCTAAACATTTAAATCTCTAGACACTTAAACCCCAAAACACCCTAATACTTAAACCATTAAACCTATATAACCTAAATAATAAAAAATAAATCTCATTTTATTTATTTCATTATAATTTTAAATATTCATTTTAATTATTTTTTTAGTTTTTTTTATAGAAATATTATTTAAAAATTAAATAATGAGTGAGACATATATAATTTAAAGAAATTATTTTTTATTAAAAAAATAAGCTTATAAAATAAACAAAATTTCATAAATTTAAATTTTATTTAGTAATATAATATACTTTGATTTTGAATTATTTTGGTTTGCAAATATATTTTAATTAATATCTATTATTAATAATAGTTTATTAGTTTTATTTTTTTGATCATTATAATAATATATATTATACATTTTTTATATTGAATTTACAACAAATTAGTTTTAAGATTCTTATAACTAAGTATTGTATTCATATTTTATAACTATTAAAAATTATATATTTTTAAAGGTTATAACATTTGAAAATCAGAAAAATTCATAAAAATAATTTTTTTGTTATTTCTTTGATTAAAATAAAACCAATAAAAAACCAATGTGTAAACATATAAATCAATAAACTTATTAAACCAAAACAACAAAAAACATAAACACTTAAATAGTTATACCATAAATAATAAATCATAAATCTCATTTTTATTAGTATTCATTACAATTTAAAATTTACATTTTAATATTTATATGTTTATTTTTATAGAAATATAAATTAAAAATAAAATTATTAGCGAGACAAATATAATTTAAATATTTATTTTTCATCAAAAACTATATAGGCGTATAAATAAATACAAAAATTAAAATATTTAAAATTAATATTTCATAAAATATTTCACTTTGATTTTGAATCATTTTTAGGTTTTGAAAATATTTTTAAACAATATTTATCTTATTATTAATTTTTTTATTGCTTTTATAAGATCATTATTATAATATATATCAATAAAATAGGTTATATTGAATTATATATGATATAAGTATTATGATTATTATAAATTCATAGTATACTCGCTTTTCAAAAAAAAATTATAAATTATTTATATTTTAGAGGTTATACAATTCAAAAATGAGAAAAAAAAAACTAAAATACATTTTTTGTTATTTTATTTTTTTATATAAACCTATAAACCACTAAATGGACTAAATTCTAAAATGACTAAACTCCTAAACCCAGAAAGCCCATAATACTTAAAACCTTAAATTAGTATAGTCCATATAATAATCATAAATCTAATTTTTATTAGTATTCATTATAATTTTAAATATTCACTTTAATTATTTATCAGTTTATTTTTATAGAAATATTAATTACAAAATAAATTATTAGTGCGCATATATAGTTTAAATATTTATTTTTCATTAAAAAAATGCTAATAAAAAAAGGCAATTTTTAAAAATAAATAATTATTATTTAGTAATATAGCTTATTTTGATTTTGAATCATTTTAGATTTAGAATTATATTTTAATTTATATCATTCTTATAAATAATCATTTATTAATTTATTTATTGATCATTATTATAATATTTATAAATAAATTATTTATATTGAGTTTAACATTATATATAATTATTAAGATTATATAACTAAATATTATATTCACATTTAAAAAAAATTAAAAATATTATATTTTCATAGGTTATTACCTTCAAAAATAAAAAAAATCAAAAAATTAATTTTTTTTCATTCTTTAAATAAAAACTATAATTCACTAAAGGTCTTAACAATTAAATCACTAAACTCCTAAACCAAAAATACCTAAATACTAAAACCATTAAACTCATATATCCTCAATAATAAATAATAAATCTCAATTTTATACGTATTCATTATAATTTTTAAAAATTATTTTAATTATTTATTAGTTTATTATTATAGAATTATAAATTACAAGATAAATTATGTGTAAAACAAATTAATTTAAATAATTTATTTATAATAACAAAAATATAAAGTTATAAAAATAGCAAAACATTAAAAAAATTATTATTAATTAATATATTTTAATTGATTTGAATAAATTTAGATTTTGCAAATATATTTTAAATAATATCTATCTTATTAATAATAGTTTATTAAATTTTTTTGATCATTATTATAATATCTAGCAATGTAATTATTTATATTGAATTTAAATGACTTATAATTATTAAGATTATTATAACTAAATATTATATTTACATTTGAAAAATTTTAAAATTAATATATTTTCAAAAGTTATAACCTTCAAAATTAAAAAAAAATAATAAAAATAAATTTTTTGTTGTATCATTATTTAAATAAAAATTATAAACCACTAAATGCCTAACCACTAAATTGAGTGCGAGAAATATAATTTAAATATTTTATTTTAATCAAAAAAAATATATACGCTTATAAAAGAAGTAAAATTTTAAAAATTAAAAATTATTATCCGATAATATTTTTTACTTTAATTTTAAATCAATTTGGGGTTTCTAAATATTTTTTAATTAATATCTATCTTATTATTATACTTTATTAATTAATTTTTGATCATTATTATAATATATATCAATAAATTGTTATATTGAATGTTTATGATATATAATTATTAAAATTATTATAACTAATATGGTATTTACATTTGAAAAAATTTTAAATATTATTATATTCTCAAAGTTTATTACGTATGAAAATGACAAAAAATTACATAATTTATTTTTGTTATTTTATTATTTAAATAAAACCTATAAACCACTAAATGCCTAAAAACATAAATTGCTAAACTCATAAACGATAAAACTTTTAAATACTTAAACTATTAAATTTGTATACATTAATAATTAATCATAAATCTAATTTTAATTTTTATTAAGTTTAATTTAAATTTTTTATTTTAATTATTTATTAGTTTATTTTGATAGAAATATTAATTACAACATAAATTATTAGTGAGACAGATCTATTTAAATAATTTATTATTTATCAAAAAATATATTTCCTTATAAAAGAGGCAAAATTCTAAAAAAAATTTATTAAAATGAAATTTATGATTTATTATTAATGTAAACCAATTTAATAGGTTATTGATTTATGTTTTTAGGCACATAGTGGTTTATATGTATTAGTTAAACAATAAAATAACAAAAAAATTGTTGTAATTTTTTCTCATTTTCATAGGTTATAACCTTTGATAATATACTAATATTTAAATTTTTTTGAAATGTGAATAAAATCTTTAGTTATATTAATATTAATAATTATATATCATTTAAATTCAATTTAAACAATTTTATTGATCGATATATAATAATTATCAAAAATTAAATTAATAAACTACTAATAATAAGATAGATATTAATTAAAAAATATTTAGAAAACACAAATTGATTCAAAATTAATGTAAAAAATATATTAGATAATAATTTTAATTTTTGAATTTTTACTTCTTTTATGAGTTTATATATTTTTTTTATTAAAAATAAATTATTTAAATTATATTTTTCGCACTCATAATTTATTTTGTAATAAATATTTCTATAAAATAAACTTATAAATAATTAAAATGAATTTTAAAATAATAATAAACTGAAATAAAAATTATTTCTTAATTATTAAGTAGTATATAGCAGTTTAATGGTTTACGTATTTAGGCATTACGGGCCTTAGGAGTTTACTGATTTTAAAGTGTATGCATTTAGTTGTTTATAGGGTTTATTTAAAATTTAAAATAACAAAATATTTATTTTTATTATTTTTGATATTTTCAAAGGTTATAACATTTGAAAATATAATAATTTTAAATATTTTCAAATGTGAATTCAATATTTAGTTATTTATAATCATTATATTTATATATCATATAAATTCAATATAAACAATATTATTGATAAATATTCTAAATATGATCAAAAATTAATTAATAAACTATTATTAATAAGATAGATATCAATTAAAATATAATTATAAAACCTATAATGATTCAGAAGCAAAGCAAATTATATTACAATATAATAATTTTTTGCTTTTTTAATTTTTTTTTCTTTAATAAGTTTATCTATATTTTTTGATGAAAAATAATTTATATAAATTATATTTGTCTAACTCTCTAATTTAGTTTTAATTAATATTTATATAAAAATAAACAAATAAATAATGTAAAATGAATATTTAAAAATATAATGAAACAAAATGAGATTTATTCTTTATTATTTAGGGAATACCGGTTTATTTTAAAATCATATTTATCTCACAGATAATTTATTTTGTTATTAATATTTCAATAAAAATAAACCGATAAATAATTAAAATAAAAATTTAAAATTATACTAAATAAAAATTAAAATGAGATTTATGAATTATTATTAATGTATACTAGTTTAATATTTTAAGTATTTAGAGGTTTTGTCGTTAAGGACTTTAGCGATTTATGTTTTTAGGGATTTAGTGGTTTATAGTTTTTGTTTAAATAATGAAATAACAAAAAAATTATTTTTGATATTTTTTCTTATTTTCAATGGTGAATACAATATTTAGTAATAATAATCATTATAATTATATATCATATAAACTAAATATAAATAATTTTATTCATAGATATGATATCAATTAACAAAAAATAAATTAATATGTTATTATTATTATGATGGATATAAATTAAAATATAATTGCAAAACCTAAAATTATTCAAAATCCAAGTAAAATTTATTACTAAATAATAATTTTTATTTTTAGTATTTGCTTCTTTTTATAAGATTATATATTTTTTTTGAAAAATAAATTATTTAAATTATATTTGTATCACTCATAATTTATTTTTTAATTAATATTTTAATAAATTATTTAAATTATATTTAAGGTTCACGAGTTTATAGGTTTGAGTATTTAGGGGCTTTTGTGTTTAGGAGTTTATATGTTTAAGTGTTTAGGTATTTAGTGGTTTATAAGTTTATTTAAACAGTGATATAGCAAAAAATTTATTTTGTTATTTTTCTAATTTTTTAAGATTATATCATTTAAAAATAAATATTTTTAAATTATTTTCAAATGTAAATATAATATTTATTTATAATAATCTTTATAATTATAATTCATTTAAATTCAATATAAATAATTATTTTGCTAGAAATTATAATTATGATCAAAGAATAAATTAATAACCTAATATTAATAAAATAGTTATTATTTAAAGTGTATTTGCAAAATCTAAATTTATTCAAATCAAAGTAAAATATATTACTAAATAATAATTTTTTTAATGTTTTGCTTTTTTTATAACTTTATATTTTTGTTTTTAAAAATACATTATTTAAATTATATTTTTCTTTATCATAATTTATTTTATAATTATATAATAATAAACTACTAAAAAATTAAAATGAATATTTAAAATTATAATGAATACAAATAAAATTTAGATTTATTATTTATTATTCAGTATATACAGGTTTAATGGTTAAAGTATTTAGGTGTTTTGTGGTTTAGAAGTTTAGTGATTTAATTGTTCAGACCTTTAGTGATTTATAGTTTTTTTCAAAAATTGAAAAAATAAAAAATTTAATTTTTTGATTTTTTTCAATTTTTGAAGGTAATAACCTATGAAAATATAATAATTTTAATTTTTTTTAATGTGAATATAATATTTAGTTATAATAATCTTAATAATTATATATAATGTAAACTCACTATAAATAATTTTATTGATAGATATTATAATAATAATCAATAAATAAATTAATAAACATGTATTTATAAGAATGATATAAATTAAAATATAATTGTAGAATCTAAAATGATTCAAAATCAAAATAAGATATATTATTAAATAATATTTTTTTATTTTTAAAATTTTGACTTTTTATGAGCATTTTTCTTGATAAAAAATAAATTATTTAAATTATATATGTCGCACTAATAATTTATTTTGTAATTAATATTTCTATAAAAATAAACTGTTAAATAATTAAAATAATTATTTAAACTTATAATGAAAACTAATAAAACTGGGATTAATGTTTTAAGTATTTATGGGCTTCAGGGTTTAGGAGTTTAGTCATTTTAGTATTTTGTCATTAGTGGTTTATTAGTTTTATATAAAATATAAAATAGCAAAAAATTTATTTTTGTTATTTTTTTCTAATTTTTGAATGTTATAACCTTTGAAAATATAATAATTTTTAATTTTATTTTTCAAAAGTGAATATAATATGAAGTTATAACAATAATAATAATAATAATAATTATATATCATATAAATTTAATATAAACTATTTTATTGATATTAATTATAATAAGGATCATAAAAAAGTAATAACCAATTATTAATAAGATAAATATTGTTTAAAATATATTTGCAAAACCTAAAATGACTCAAAATCTAAGTGAAATATTTTACAAAATATTAATTTTAAAATTTTAAATTTTGTATCCATTTATAAGCCTATATATTTTTTAATTAAAAATAAATTATTAAATTATATTTGTCTCACTAATAATTTATTTTTTAATTTATATTTCTATAAAATTAAACTAATAAATAATTAAAATGTATATTTAAAATTATAATGTATACTAATATAAATGAGATTTATGATTTATTATTTAGAGTATAACTATTTAATTGTTTAAGTTTTTTTGTAGTTTTGGGGTTAAGAAGATTATTGATTTATATGTTTACACATTTAGGTGTTTATAGGTTTTATTTAATCAATGAAATAACAAAAAAATTTATTTTTATAAATTTTAGTGATTTTCAAATGTTATAACCTTTAAAAATATAATAATTTTTTAATAGTTATAAAATATGAATACAATATGTAGTTATAATAATATTAATAATTATATTTGTTGTAGATTATAATAATATTAATAATTAATAAATTATTATTAATAAGATAGATATTAATTAAAATATATTTGCAAAACCCAAAATAATTCAAAATCAAAGTAAATTATATTACTAAATAAAACTTTAAATTTTTGAAATTTTTTTTACTTTTATAAGTTTATTTTTTTTTCATAAAAAATAATTTATTTAAATTATATCTGTCTCACTCATTATTTTTTTTTGTAATTAATATTTATATAAAAATAAACTAAAAAATAATTAAAATGAATTTTTAAAATTATAATGAATACAAATAAAAATGAGATATATTATTTATTATTTAGGTTATATAGGCATAATGGTTTAAGTATTTTGGGGGTTTTGGGGTTTAGGAGTCTAGAGATTTAAATGTTAGGCATTTAGTGGTTTATAAGTTTTATTTAAATAATAAAATAATAAAAAATTATTTTTGTGATTTTTTATCATTTTTGAAGGTTATAACCTTTGAAAATATAAAAATTTTTAAATTTTTTTCAAATGTAAATATAATATTTAGTTATAATAACTTAATAATTATAAGACATTTAAATTGAATATAAGTAATTTTATTGTTCGATATTATAAAAATGATCAAATAATAAATTAATAAACTATCTTTAATAAGATTGATCGCAATTAAAATATAATTGCAAAACCTATTTATAATGATTCAAAATCAATGTAAAATATATTATTCAATAATAATTTCTTTTTAATATTTTTACTTCTTTATATAAGCTTATTTTTTTTGATTGAAAATAAATTATTAAAATTATATTTGTCTCACTCATTATTTATTCTGTGATTGATATTTCTATAAAAAATAAACTAATAAATAATTAAAATGAATATTTAAAATTATAATGAATACAAATTAAAATGAGATTTATGATTTATTATATATGGTATACCGGTTTAATGGTTTGATTATTTAGGAGTTTTGTCGTTTAGGTGTTTAGCAATTTATGTTTTATGCATTTATTTGTTTATAGGTTTTATTTATATAATAAAAATTTAAAATTCTTTTTTTGATTTTTTTTGATTTTCATAGATCATTATCTTTAAAAATAAAATAATTTTTAAAATTTTTTGAAATGTGAAAACATTGTATACTTATATTAATCTTACTAATTATATATCATATAAATTCAATATAAATAATTTTAATTATAGATATTATAATAATGATCAAAAATTAAATTAATAAACTATTATTAATAATATAAATATTAATTACAATATATTTACATAGCACAAAATGATTCAAAATCAAAACAAAATATATTACTAAATAATAATTTTTAATTGTAAAAATTTTCAATCTTTTTATAAGATTATATTTTTTTTAATTAAAATAAATTATTTAAATAATATTTTTCTCACTCGAAATTTATTTATTAATTAATTTTTCTATAAAATTAAATTATAAATAATTAAAATTAATATTTAAATTTATAATAAATAAAAATAAAAATGAGATTTATTATTTATTAAGTTGTATATAATTGTTAAAAGGTTTATGTATTTAAGGGTTTCGGGATTTATGAGCTTACTGATTTAAGTAAGTATTTAATGATCTATACGCTTTATTTAAAAAATGAAATAACATAAAATTTATTTTTATTATTTTTTTCTCATTTTTTAAGGTGATAACATTTGAAAATATAATAATTTTTCAATTTTGTTTAAAAGTGAATAGAATATTTAGTTATAATAATCATCATGTTTATATATCATATAAATTCATATAATAAATTTTATTGATTAATATTCTAATAATGATCAAAAAATAAATTAATAATCTATTATTAATAAGATAGATATCAATTAAAATATGATTACAAAACATTAAATGATAATAAGCAAACCATAATATATTACTATATAATAATTTTTTGTTTTATAATTTTTTTTTATTTTAAAAAGTTTATCTATATTTTTTGATTAAAAATAATTTACATAAATTATATTTGTCTAAATCATAATTTATTTTGTAATTAATATTTATATAAAAATAAACAAATAAATAATTAAAATGAATATTTAAAATTATAAAAAAAAATGAGATTTATTAATTATTATCTAGGGTATACCAGTTTAATTTTAATTATATCTATCTCACTAAATATTCAATTTGTAATTAATATTTCTATAAAAATAAACTGATAAATATTTAAAATAAAAATTCTAAATTATACTAAATAAAAATTAAAATGAAATTATTGATTTATTATTAATGAATACCAGTTTAATGGTTTAAGTATTTAGATGTTTTGTCATTTCAAAATTTAGCGATTTATGTTTTTAGGCATTTAGTGGTTTATAGGTTTTATTTAAACAATAAAATAATAAAAAAAATTTATAATTTTTTCTCATTTTCATAGGTTATAACCTTTGAAAATATAAGAATATTTAAAATTTTTTTTAATGTAAATATAATATTTTAGTTATAATAATATTAATAATTATATATCATATAAATTCAATATAAAAAATTTTATTGATAGATATTATAATAATGATCAAAAATTAAATTAATAAACTATTAATAAAAAGATAGAAATTAATTAAAAAATATTTACAAAACCCAAATTGATTCAAAATTAAAGTAAAATATATTACTAGATAATAATTTTAAATTTTTAAATTTTTACTTCTTTTATATGCGTATATATATTATTTCATAAAAAATAAATTATTTAAATTATATTTGTTGCACTCATAATTTATTTTGTAATAAATATTTCTACAAGAATAACGTAATAAATAATTAAAATGAATATTTAAAATTATAATAAATAAAAATAAAAATATGATTTATTATTTATTATGTATTATATATCAGTTTAATGGTTATTGTATTTAGGCATTAAGGGGTCTAGGAGTTTACTTATTTAACTGTGTATGCATTTAGTAGTTTATAGGTTTTATTTTAAAAATAAAAAAAATAAAAATTATTTTTTATTATTTTTTGATATTTTCAAAGGTTATAACCTTAGAAAATATATTAATTTTAAAATTTTTTTCAAAAGTGAATTCAATATTTAGTTATAATAATCATTATATTTATATATCATATAAATTCAATATAAACTATTTTATTGATAAATATTCTAATAATGATAAAAAATAAATTAATAATCTATTATTAATAAGATAGATATCAATTATAATATAATTACAAACCCTAGAATGATTCAGAAGTAAAGCAAAATATATTATTATATAATAATTTTTTGTTTTGAAATTTTTTTTTCTTTTAAAAAGTTTATTTATATTTTTTTGATAAAAAATAATTTATATAAATTATATTAGTGTAACTCATAATTTATCTTGTAATTAATATTTATATAAAAATAAACAAATAAATAATTAAATTTGAATATTTAAAATTAAAAAGAAAAAAAAATGAGATTTATTCTTTATTATTTAGGATATACCGGTTTAATTGAATTTAGATCTGTCTAACTAATAATTTATTTTGTAATTAATATTTATATAAAAATAAACTGATAAATAATTAAAATAAAAATTAAAATTATAACGAATAATTTTAATTGTTGAGGATGCTATTTATATTGATTATTGTAATTTCTTTTAAAATATCTCTCATGCACACACTCAAAGCAATTTTTTTTAAACATAGTTCTCCTCTAAAATAATAACCACCATGTTGCCAATTAGCAAAAACCACCCGTGGGGTGGTTTGAGCAGGGGAAGAAGTATGGGCTCTCTTCCAATGAAGAATCAAAAAATTTATTTTATTGGCATGTCTAAGCCTTTTTTTTATATCCTCATGGATATAAAAAGTATCATTTCTTTCTTTTTATATTAAATGAGTTATGTATACAAGCTCACAATACCCAAAAAGGTGTAAATGAATCATATTCAATTATATAAAAGGTTTTAATCTTTGCTCAAAATATTAGTCTTGCATATTGACACTTGAGGTCACAAATCAAAAAAAAATACGATAGTGATAGTTCTAATCCCAAGAATTTTAGCTATAGAAAGTTATAAAGAGTAGTACTCGAGCTTTTACTATTTATAGGGTCATCACTTCTGCTCTTGAGGAATGTCCAAAGTTACAATCATTCCTAGTGCAATGACTTTGCAATATAAAGATAAAATCCACAAGCTATGGTCATATCCAATATGTGACCCAGTATTATAGTGATTAAATATGTATTCATGATCATTCTTAGTGCCATAACATATGTTCAACAGAGAGACAGAAGTTATGGCATTTTCACATCGATATGATTTTGTGTTCTAGAGACAAAATATACAATCATGACCATTGCTAATGCTACAATAATCTAAAGCAAAAAAGAGACTGAATCCATAACTCACCCCTTGAGTCATGACATTGTGTTACATATACAAAAAGATAAATTAGTGATATTCCTAAAATTTGTGAATTTCAATTTAAATTTAACACTTAATCATTTGATTATAAAAGTGCAAAACATGAGATTTAGGATTTAGGGTTTATGGACCATGGATATAGTTTATGGTTTACGGTTTAGGATTTAAAGTTTTGGGTTTATGGTTTTTTTTTGTTTTTTTTTTTGGAAAATACACACTTTATTTATCATTTAGGCACACAACTTACAAGAAACTAAAAAGCTGACTAATTTAGGCCAGCCCACCAAATCATATGCACCTTAATGATTCTATGCATAAAATACATAAAAAACATAATGCCTAATAATTCCAAGAGTACGAATACACCTAAAATCACCTAGCATTGTTGGACTTAAGAGTTGGCATTGAGTCATTATGCGCACTGCATTTTTTCAATTCAGATTTGTCCAAGCCTTTTGGAGGAACCTGAATGATGCACCATATTAAAACTATGCAAATATAATATTGTGCATGTGTGTGACATGCAGCATCAAGTGTTTCCATATGTCATTACTATGAAATGGAATACATGTAAAACTGAATAGCCATAAATCCACAAGTCCATATCTAAGGAACTTTGTCAATTCATTCTCTCCTCTGAATTCCACATTCTTTTGCACTAATGATTCTCAAATGAGTATCTCTTAGGTTAGAATGCATACTCCTCGAGCTCCAAGAAGTGGCTGTATGTTGCACCAACAAAATATCAAAAAACATGCATGCATCGCTGTGCATGTGTGATGAGGTCCATCTCATAATCTAATTATCTACGCGTACAACCAACCTATAATACAAGTAAAATTACAAAATGCTATAAAGTTTTGTCTTCTACTCCCAGGAGTGTAGCATCGCCTAATGTGTATTTACAAAATGCATTAGAGGGCCACACGTAGAGATACTCATGGGTCTAGATGCCCTCATTGCATGCTACATAGAGAACAGACAAGATTGTGTGTGTGAGTATGTCATGATCCATCTCTACAAGTACATGGTACATAAAAAGTTCAAAATACAAATAAGACTACAAACATAAACTACAAGTTTGAATCTTTCGCTGCCGTATGGCTGGTGTGGACTCCATTGCTTACTGGCCCTACTTGGTGATGCTTTAGATTTTATCTTCTCTCCAATTAATCATGGATTACCCGCTACTCCTGTTGGGTGACGGTTGGGTGGCCCTCTATGCTGCCTGATAGGGCTAGTGGGACCCACTACTAGCTACTCATGGGTTTACTCCCGACCACTTTGCTCGGTCTCGTCAGTTGTCTGAATGTTATAATCCCGGCTTGCTAGTGGGGCCCTCTACAAGCTGGTGGCCCATATTTTTGGCTGCTTCGAGGACTTGCTGGCCCCTCTTAATGCTACACCAAAATGGACAAAAATATATGCACGTGTTTACTATGGTTCGTCGCTATGTGTGTGTGCTGCAGTAGTATCAGGGTTTAGGAGTTTAATAATTTAATTATTTAGGTATTTTGTTGTTTATAGGTTTTATTTAAATAATTAAATAACAAAAAAATTATTTTTATGATTTTTTTTTATTTTCACGGTTATAACCATTGAAAATATTATAATTTTTAATTTTTTTTTCAAATGTTATTACAATATTTAATTATAATAATAATAAAAATTAAATATCATGTTAATTTAATATAAATAATTTTATTGATCGATATTATAATACTGATCATAAAATAGATTAATAAACTATTATTAATAAGATAGATATTAATTAAAATATATTTGCATAACCTAAAATGATTCAAAATCAAAGTAAAATATATTACTAAATAATAAATTTTTATTTTTAAATTTTTGATTCTTTTTATAAGCTTTTAAATTTTTTTGATGAAGATAAATTATTTAAATTATATTTGGCTCATTCATAATTTTATTTTGCAATTAATATTTTTATAATAATAACTAATAAATAATTAAAATGAATATTAAAATTATAATGAATACAAATAAAAATAAGATTTATGATTAATTATTTAGGGAATACCGGTTTAATGATTTATGATTAATTATTTAGGGAATAGTTTAGTTATTTAAGTGTTTAGGCATTTAGTAGTGTATATGTTTTATTTAAATAATGATATAACAAAAAAATTATTTTTCAAATTTTTTATCAATTTTGAGGTTATAACATTTATAAATATAATAATTTTTAAATCTTTTTCAAATGTGAATACAATATTTAGTTATAATAAACTTAATAATTATATATCATGTAAATTAAAAATAAACAATTTTATTGATAGATATCAATAAACTAAATATAAATATAAATATAATAATGATCAAAAAATAAATTAATAAACTATTATTTATTGATAGATAATTATATATATATTATAAATACTTAAACCTTTAATGATGGTTTAAATGTTTAAGTATTTAAGGGTTTTGGGGTTTAGGAGTTTAATTATTTAAGCATTTAGGCATTTAGTAGTTTATAGGTTTTATATAAACAATAAAATAACAAAAAATTTATTTTTGTGATTTTATCTCATTTTCAAAAATGATAACCTTTAAAAATATAATAATTTTTAAATTATTTTCAAATGTAAATATAATATTTAGTTATAATAATCATTATAGTTATATATAATATAAATTCAATATAAATAATATTATTGATAAATATTCTAATAATGATCAAAAAATAAATTAATAATCTATTATTAATAAGATATATATCAATTAAAATATAATTACAGAACCTAAAATGATTCAGATGCAAAGCAAAATATATTACTATATAATAATTTTTTGTTTTGATTTTTTTTTTCTTTTAAAAAGTTTAAGTATATTTTTTTGATGAAAAATAATTTATATAAACTATATTTGTTTAACTCACAATTTATTTAGTAATTAATATATTTATAAAAATAAACAAATAAATAATTAAAATGAATATTTAAAATTATAATGAAAAAAAATGAGATTTATTATTTATTATTTAGGGACACCGGTTTAATTTAAATTAGATATTTCTCACTAATAATTTATTTTGTAATTAATATTTCGATAAAAATAAACTTATAAATATTTAAAATAAAAATTTAAAATTATACTGAATAAAATTTAATATGAGATTTATGATTTATTATTAATGTATACCAGTTTAATGGATTAAGTATTTAAAGGTTTTTTCATTTAGGATTTTTGCGATTTATGTTTTTAGGCTTTTTGTGGTTTATATGTTTTATTTAAAAAACGAAAATATAAAAAAAAATTTTTATAATTTTTTCTCATTTTCATAGATTATAACCTTTGAAAATATAATAATATTGAAATTTTTTTTGAAATGTGAATACAATACTTAGTTATAATAATATTAATAATTATATATCATATAAATTCAATATAAAGAATTTTATTGATATATATTATAATAATGATCAAAATTAAATTTATAAACTATTGATATTAAGATATATATTAATTAAAAAATAATTACAAAACCCAGATTGATTCAAAATTATAGTAAAATATATTTCTGGATAACAATTTTTAATTTTTTAATTTTTAATTCTTTTATAAGCATATATATTTTTTAAAGTATATTTGTCGCACTCATAATTTATTTTGTAATATATATTTCTAAAAAAATTAACTAATAAATATTTAAAATTATTATAAATAGAAATAAAAATTCGATTTATTAATTATAAAGTAGTATATAGCGGTTTAATCATTTATGTATTTTGGTATTTCTGGGTTTAGGAGTTTACTGATTTAACTATGCATGCATTTAGTGGTTTATAGGTGTTATTTAAAAAAAATATCAAAAAATTTATTTTTCTTATTTTTTGATATTTTCAAAGGTTATAACCTTTGAAATTATAATAATTTTAAAATTTTTTTCAAAAGTGAATATAATATTTAGTTATAATAATCATTATAATTATATATCATATAAATTCAATATAAATATTTTTATTGATAAATATTCTAATAATGATCAAAGAATAAATTAATAATCTATTATTAATAAGATAGACATCAATTTAAATATAATTACAAAACCTAAAATGATTCAGAAACAAAGCAAAATATATTACTATATAATAAATTTTTGTTTTGAATTTTTTTTCTTTTAAAAAGTTTATTTATATTTTTTTGATGAAAAATAATTATATAAATTATATTTGTCCAACTCAATTTATTCTGTAATTAATAATTATATAAAAAAATGAATTAATAATTAAAATCAAAATTTTAAATTATAATTAAAAAAATAATATTTAGATTTATTATTTATTATTTAGGGTATACTGGTTTAAAATGATTATCTATTTATGGTTTTCGAGATTTAGGAGCAATTGATTTAAGTATTTAGGTATTTAGTGGTTTATATTTTTTTTAAACAATGAAATTACAAAAAAAAATTATTTTTGTTATTTTTTCACATTTTCAAAGGTTATAACATTTGAAGATATAATAATTTTAAAATTTTTTTAAATTGTGAATAAAATATTTAGTAATAATAATCATTATAATTAAATATAATATAAACTAATTATAAATAATTTTATTGATAGATATGATATCAATTATCAAAAAATAAATTAAAAAACTATTATTAATATGATAGATTTAAATTAAAATATAATTATAAAACCTAAACTGATTCAAAATCAATGTAAAATTTATTACTAAATAATAATTTTTTGTTTTTAAATTTTTACTTCTTTTTATTAGACTATATTTTTTTTTATTAAAAGTAAATTATTAATATTATATTTGTCTAACTAATTATTTATTTTGTAATTAATATTTATGTAAAAAATAAACTAATAAATATTTAAAATTAGTATTTAAAATTATAATGAATACAAATTAAAATGAGATTTAAGATTTATTATTGCTGTATCTGTAATTTATTTTTTGAAAATCTGTTTGTATAAACAAATATTTTTTCTATTTTAATATTTTCATCAAGTGTAGGAAAAGGAAATATTAAGAGGTCGGGGATGCAATAGTAGCACAATAACGGAGGTCTTGCTTACCGAACAGCAAGCTGAAATTGGAGTAGAACCTGACCCGTCTCATGATTTGACCCACTCCGGTGAAATGAACCAAAATAAATTTTAATATAAAATGTTTTATAATTTTATTTTCGGGTGGCTGTTTTTGGACCCATGGAACTGTTCATCATCTCTCTCTCTTCTCTCTATGCGATTTATCGCAACTATTCCATGTGCTGCATACTGTAAGATATTTATATTGCTTTAATCTGTAACGCAAAAGCATTTTCTGGTAGATTTAGCTAGTAGTACTGAATGACTAGGAAACCACATTATTTTCGATGTTTATTTCTCATTTTTTGATTTTATCATGGATGGTTGCTGAATTTCGATATTTATATTGCTTGTTTTCTATTGTTTCTGTATCTCAATATCAATACCGTGGAAGCACAATTTCCCAACAATTATATATGGTATTCAAGTTTAATGGATCGATTATTTAGGGGTTTTGTTGTTTAGGAGTTTAACAATTTATGTGTTTAGGCATTTAGTGGTATATAGGTTTTATCTATATAATAATTTTTTGATTTTTTTAGATTTTGAAAGGTTATATAACCTTTAAAAATAAAATAATTTTTAAAATCTTTTGAAATGTTAATACAATGTATACTTATATTAATCTTATTAATTATATATCATATAAATTAAATATAAATAATTTTAATGATAGATATTATAATAATGATACAAAATTAAATTAATAAACTATTATTAATAATATAAATATTAATTAAAATATATTTAAATAACAAAAATTATTCAAAATTAAATAAAAATATATTACTAAATAATAATATTTAATTTTTAATTTTTTCCATCTTTTTATAAGCTTATATTTTTTTATGATTAAAAATAAATTATATAAATAATATCTATCTCACTCGAAATTTATTTGTAATAAATTTTTTAAAAAAATTAAAATATAAATAATTAAAATGAATATTTAAAATTATAATAAATAGAAATAAAAATGAGATTTATTATTTATTAAGTAGTATACAGCTGTTATAAAGTTTATGTATTTAGGGGTTTCATGTTTTATGAGCTATTGATTTAAGTAAGTAAACATTTAGTGGTCTATTGGGTTTATTTAAAAAAGAAATAACAAAAAAATTATTTTTTGTATTCTTTCTCATTTTTTAAGATTATAACCATTGAAAATATAATAATTTTTAAATTTTTTCAAAAGTGAATACAATATTTATTTATAATAATCATAATAATTATATATCATATAAATTCAATATAAACAATTTTATTGATAGATATTCTAATAATTATCGAAAAATAAATTAAAAATCTATTATGAATAAGATTGATATTACTTAAAATATAATATCAAAACCTAAAATGATTCATAAGCAAAACGAAATATATCAGTAAATAATAATTATATGTTTTTAAATTTTTATTATTTTTATAAGCTTATATATTTTTTGATGAATAATATTTTTAATGAATTATATTTTTAACTCATAATTAATTTTATAATTAATAAAAATATAAAAATAAAAAACTAAACAATCAAAATTAATTTTTTAAATTATAAAGAAAACAAATAAAAATGAGATTTATTAAATATTATTTAGGGTATACTTGTTTAAAGGATTATCTATATAGGGGTATCAGGATTTTGTAGTTTAGTGATTTATGTGCTTAGACATTTAGTGGTGTATAGGGTTTATTTAAACAATATAATAACGAAAAAAATTTATATTTTTTTATTTTTTGATATTTTCAAATGTTATAATCTTTTAAAATATAATAATTTTAAAATTTTTATCAAAAATGAATATTATATTTAGTTATAATAATATTTATATTTATATATCATATAAATTCAATATAAATATTTTTATTGAAAAATATTCTAATAATGATCAAAAAATAAATTAATAATCAATAATTAATAAGATAGATATCAATTGAAATATATTTAAAAAACCTAAAATGATTCAGAAGCAAAACAAAGTATATTACTATATAATAATTTTTTATTTTGAAATTTTCTTTCTTTTAAAAAGTTTATCTATATTTTTTTGATGAAAAATAATTTATATTAATTATATTTGTGTAACTCTTAATAATTATATATCATATAAATTCAATATAAACAATTTTATTGATATATATTATAATAATGATCAAAAATAAAATTAATAAATAATTAATAATAAGATAGATATTTATTAATAAAAAATATTTAGAAAACCCAAATTGATTCAAAATTAAAGTAAAATATATTACTGAATAATAATTTTTAATTTTTAAATTTTACTTCTTTTATAAGCGTATATATCTTTTTTGATTAAAAATAAATTATTTAAATTATATTTGTTGCACTCATAATTTATTTTGTAATAAATATTTTTATAAAAATAAACTAATAAATAATTATAATTAAAATTTAAAATTATAATAAATAAAATAAAAATTAGATTTATTAATTAATAAGTATTATATAGCAGTGTAATGGTTTATGTATTTAGGCATTACGAGATTTAGGAGTTTACTGATTTAATTGTGTTTGCATTTAGTGTTTTATAGGTTATATTTAAAAAATAAAATAACAAAAAAAGTATTTTTATTATTTTTTGATATTTTCAAAGGTTATAACCTTGAAAATATAATAATTTTTAATTTTTTTTCAAAAGTGAATTTAATATTTAGTTATAATAATCATTATATTTATATATCATATAAATTCATTATAAAAAATTTTATTGATAAATATTCTAATAATTATCAAAAAATAAAATAATAATCCATTATTAATATGATAGATATCAATTAAAATATATAATTACAAAATAAAAAATGATTAAGAAACAAAGCAAAATAAATTACTATATAATAATTTTTTGTTTTGAAATTCTTTTTTCATTTTAAAAGTTTATCTATATTTTTTTGATGAAAAATAATTTATTTAAATTATATTTGTCTAACTCATAATTTATTTTGTAATTAATATTTATATAAAAATAAACAAATAAATATTAAAATGAATATTTAAAATTATAATGAAAAAAAATGATATTTATTCTTTATTATTTAAGGTAAACCGGTTTAATTTAAATTATATCTGTCTTACTAATAATTTATTTTATAATTAATATTTCTAAAAAAATAAACTGTTAAATAATTAAAATAAAAATTTATAATTATACTGAATAAAAATTAAAATGAGATTTATGAATAATTATTAATGTATACCAGTTTAATAGTTTAAGTATTTAGAGGTTGTGTCGTTTAGAAGTTAAGTAATTTATGTTTTTTGGCATTTAGTGGTTTATAGGTTCTATTTAAACAATGAAATAACAATAAAATTATTTTTGATATTTTTTCACATTTTCAAATGTTATAACATATGAAAATATAATAATTTTTAATTTTTTTTCAAATGTAAATATAATTATAAGTTATAATAATCTTAATAATTATAAGTCATTTAAATTCAATATAAATAATTACAGTGCTTGATATTATAATAATGATCAAAAAAAATTTAATAAACTATTAATAATAAGATAGATATTATTTAAATTATATTTGCGAAATCTAAATTTATTCAAAATCAAAGTTAAATATATTACTAAATAATAATTTATTTTAATGTTTTGCTTTTTTTATAAGTTTATATTTTTGTTTTTATAGATAAATTATTTAAATTATATATTTCTTACTCATAATTTATTAAGTAATTTATAATAATATAATAATAAACTAATAAATAATTAAAATGAATATTTAAAATTATAATGAATACAAATAAAATTGAGATTTAGTATTTATTATTCAGGATATACTAGTTTAATTGTTTAAGTATTTTGGTGTTTTCTGGTTTAGGAGTTTAGTGATTTAATTGTTTAGAACTTTAGTGATTTATAGTTTTTATTTAAAGAATGAAAAAACAATAAATTTAATTTTTAGATTTTTTTTTAATTTTTGAAGGTTATAACCTTTGAAAAATATAATAATTTTAAATTTTTTTTAAATGTGAATATAATATTTAGTAATAATAATCTTAATAATTATATATAATGTGAACTCAATATAAATAATTTTATTGATAGATATTATAATAATAATCAATAAATAAATTAATAAACTAGTATTAATAAGAAAGATAAATATTGAAATATAATTGTAAAATCTAAAATGATTCAAAATCAAAATAAGATATATTACTAAATAATAATTATTTATTTCTAAAAATTTGCCTTTTTTTATAAGCAATTTTTTAATAAAAAATAAATTATTTAAACTTTATATGTCGCACTAATAATTTATTTTGTAATTAATATTTCTATAAAAATAAACTGATAAATAATTAAAATGAATATTTAAAATTATAATGAATACTAATAAAAATTAGATTTATGATTTATTTTTTGGACTATACTAATTTAATGTTTGAAGTATTTATGGGCTTCGGGGTTTAGTAGTTTAGTCATTTTAAAATTTAGTCATTTAGTGGTTTATAGGTTTTATATAAAAAATAAAATACCAAAAAAATTATTTTTATTATTTTTTTTTTCATTTTTTAAAAGTTATAACCTTTGAAAATATAATAATTTATAATTTTTTTTGAAAAGTGAATATAATATGAAGTTATAATAATCATAATAATTATATATCATATAAATTCAATTTAAACTATTTTATTGATATATATTATAATAATGATTATTTAAAAGTAATAAACAATTATTAATTAGATAAATTTTGTTTAAAATATATTTTATAAAACCTAAAATATTTCAAAATCAAAGTGAAATATTTTACGAAATATTAATTTTAAATTTTAAATATTTGTAATCATTAATAAGCCTATATATTTTTTGATGAAAAATAAAATATTTAAATTATATTTGTCTCCCTAATAATTAATTTTTTAATTTATATTTCTATAAAATTAATCTAATAAATAATTAAAATGTATATTTAAAATTATAATGAATACTAATAAAAATGAGATTTAAGATTTATTATTTAGGGTATAACTATTTAATTGTTTAAGTTTTTTGTGGTTTTGGGGTTAATGAGTTTATTGATTTATATGTATACACATTTAGGTGTTTATAGGTTTGATTTAATCAATGAAATAATACAAAATTTATTATTTTGAATTTCGTGATTTTCAAATGTTATAACCATTAAAAATATATTAATTTTTTAATTGTTCTAAAATATGAATGCAATACTTAGTTATAATAATCTTAAAAATTATATTTGTTGTATATTCAATATAAAAAAATTTATTAATATATATTATTATAATAATCAAAAAAATAAAATAATAAACTATTATTAATAAGATAGATATTAATTAAAATATATTTGTTGAAACCAAATAATTCAAAATCAAAGTAAATTATATTACTAAATAAAATTTTAAATTTTTGAAATTTTGTTTATTTTATAAGCTTAATTTTTTTAAGAAAAAATAATTTATTTAAATTATATATGTCTCACTCATTATTTAATTTGTAAATAATATATCTATAAAAATAAACTAAAAAATAATTAAAATGAATATTTAAAATTATAATGAATACAAATAAAAATGAGATTTATTATTTATTATTTAGGTTATATATGTTTAATCGTTTAAGTATTTAGGGGATTTTGGTGTTTAGGAGCCTAGAGATTTAAGTGTTTAGGCATTTAGGTGGTTTATAAGTTTTATTTAAATTAATAAAAAAATTATTTTTGTGATTTCTTATCATTTTGAAGGTTATAACCTTTGAAAATATAATTATTTTTAAATTTTTTTCAGATGTAAATATAATATTTGTTATAATAATCTTAATAATTATAAGACATTTAAATTGAAAATTAGTAATTTTATTGTCAGATATTATAAAAATCATCAAATAATACTTTAATAAACTTTTATTAATAAGATTGATAGCAATTAAAATATAATTGCAAGACCTATATATAAAGATTTAAAATCAAATTAAAATATATTACTAAATAATACTTTTTTATTTTTAAATGTTTAATTCTTTTTATAAGCTTATATTTTTTTTTGATTGAAAATAAATTATTAAAATTATATTTGTCTAACACATTATTTATTTTGTAATTAATATTTCTATAAAAAATAAACTAAGAAATAATTAAAATGAAGATTTAAAATTATAATGAATACAAATTAAAATGAGATTTATGATTTATTATATGTGGTATACCAGTTTAATGGTTTGATTATTTAGAACTTTTGTCGTTTAGGAGTTTATTAATTTATGTTTTTTAGGCATTTAGTGGTTTATAGGTTTTATTTATATAATAAAAATAAAAATAAAAATTTTTAGATTTTTTCTGATTTTCAAAGGTTATAACCATTAAAAATAAATTAATATTTAAAATTTTTTGAAATTTGAAAATAATATTTAGTTATAATAATATTAATAATTATATATGATTTAAATTCAATATAAATAATTTTATTGATAGATATTATAATAATGATCAAAAATTAAATTAATAAACTATTAATAATAAGATAAATATTAATTAAAAAATATTTACCAAACCCGAATTCATTCAAAATTAAAGTAAAATATATTACTGGATATTAATTTTTAATTTTTAAATTTTTACTTCTTTTATAATCATATATATATATATATATATATAGATTAAAAATAAATTATTTAAATTATATGTGTCGCACTCATAATTTATGTTGTAATAAAAATTTCTATAAAAATAAACTAATAAATAATTAAAATGTATATTTAAAATAATAAGAAATTGAAATAAAAATATAATTTATTAAGTAATATATAGCAGTTTAATGGTTTATGTATTTAGGCATTACGGGGTTTAAGAGTTTACTGATATAAGTATGTATGCATTTAGATGTTTATAGGTTTTATTTAAAAAATAAAATAACATAAAATTTGTTTTTACTATTTTTTCATATTTCCAAAGGTTATAACCTTTGTAAATATAATAATTTTTAATTTTTTTACAAAAGTGAATTAAATATTTAGTTATAATAATCATTATATTTATATATCATATTAATTCAATATACACAATTTTATTTATAAATATTTTAATAATGATCAAAAAA